>SRQA01000367.1:0-24638 GCA_018360365.1 Claviceps citrina | reverse complement strand
GGGGGGGAGGAGGCCGCGGTTGGGGGCCGGGCCGTGGGCGCGCTGGGCGGAGTTGGAGGCCGGGAAGGTGGGGGGGGGTCGTCTGGCTGGGGGGGAGGGCGGGGGTGGCATCGTCGTCGTCGTCGTCGTCGAGGAGGAGGAGGAGGAGGAGATGGGGCTGGCTGTCTTGGGTGTTGGTCGTGGTTGGGAGTCTGGCAGGGAGAAGCTGGGGACTGTTTGGAGTCGCGTTGCTGCTGTGGCTCTTGGCGTGGTTGGGCTGTCGGGTAGTGGTTGGATCGTGGGTGGCATGGCGGGCGTGGTGGAGGCAGCAGCAGCAGCAGCATCGCCGGCAGCAGTACTCCGTGTCGTCGTCGTCGTCGTCGTCGTCGTCGTCGATGCTACCTCCACCGAGCCGTTGCACCCGTCGCAGTCAGGCGTGGTGGTCTTGTCCGCCTCCATCCCCCGCGGAGAATCTACCCCTCGTGTTCCTGGCGCAGGCGCAGGTGCCTGCTTGACGCCATCGTGCCGTGCCTTTTCCGCGGCAGAGGACGCGCCAGAGGTGGTGGTGGCGGCGGCGGTGACTGCCCGTCCGCGGCGGGTTTCTGTTCCTGGCCACGGAGGCAGAGGCAGCCGCTGCGCCAGCCAGGCGGGAGGTCGTCGGAAGAATAGGTAGACGACGGAGGCGACGATGAGGGAGATGCCCAGGAGGGCCATGGCGTCTTTCGCGGAGGGTGGCGCAGTTCGTGTCGAGAAAAGGGCTTCTCCCTGTTTGACGCGGGGGGGCGCGCGCGCATGTGCTTGCGGTTGCACGACTTGCACGTGCTGCACGAGGCACGTGCAAAGGCCGGCGGTGGAGGAGGAGGAGGAGGAGGAGGAGGTCTAGCACGAAAGAGGCACTGGTACGGATACGTGATAGTATAACCTATCTAGATACATAGATACAAAAGAGAGAGAAAAAGAGAGGGAAAAAAGAGAGCCTAGATATAGGCGGAAAAGAGCTCCTGTGTGCCCTAGTAGCGCATAGGGCAAAGGGCAGTAACTACGCTCTTTATAATAAAGCAAGATAATTATCTAAAGGGTTCTATATATATAACCATAGGCAACACACCCCCTAATTAATGCTAATTTAAGGCTGTTAAAGAGGGGTTAATTAACTTTATTACTAAAATATATAGTATTTTTTATAAGCATATAACATACTCCTAAAGTAAGCTTAAGGTAAGTTTTTTGCCTCTTACTTACTACGCTTATTATATATAATACTGCCCTCTATAGCTAGGTTAAAAGCTTCCTTTTTCCTCCTTTAATAACCTTTATAATTAAGAAAACATATATATATATATATATATAATAAGCGCTATTACTTACTAAAAAACTATACTACTAGTAAGAAGGGGAGCAGGGGAAGCTAGTAATACTAGCTTTAGTAACTCTAAGCTTATAAGCTTAGAGATACTATTACCTATAGCTTTTAGGAAGGAAAAGAAGGATATTAGTCCTCCTAGTAGCGCTAAGGGGCCTAAGGGCTTTAAGCTAGTAAGGAGGGGTTAGTAAATAATATACTTCCTTATGCTTTTCTTCTTCTTAATATTATTACTTACTAATTTTTATAATAGCCTACTATCCCTACTAAAGGTATAAAGCGCGCACACTCTTACTAGGGGTATGTGCGCTCTTATATTTATAGTAAGGGTAATAAGCACTGCTTTAATTATACTTAGGGGTATAGTAAGTATTATTATACTTATAAGCAAGGGAATTATAAGTATTCCCCTTTGCCCTTTATTATAGCTTTTATAGCTAGATAAATAATAGTAGCGTAGGGTATTAATAGTTAGGTAAGAAAATCTCCTTCTTTATATATGCTTTATTTCTAATAAAAGAAGCTATATAACTAGTGCTATATAGCGCTATATATATAGCAGGACCTTATAACTAAGAAGCCCTTAGTCTATAATAACGCTCCTACTACTATTACTAGCGCTAGTATAACTAATACTATAAAGAAGAAGGTTATAACTATTATAGTATACCTTAAGAGTATTATACACGCTTTTATATAAAAGTCTTATTACTTTTATTACTTTTTATATAGTTTAGTTAAGCGTTTTATTTATTCTTCTTTTCTATATATTAGTATTAGTAATATTAAATTTTACCCTAAAAAAGTTATGTTTGCCTTAATAGCGCTTTTGCTACTTAAGGGGAGGGCTTTTATATAATTACTTAGGGTAATATACCTAGCCGCCCCCCCCCTTAAGTGCTAAATCTATAATTATAATACTTATATATAAAATAATTAAATTACTCTAATTAATAAAGCTTTTAAAGCTTTCCTTAGTCCCTTAAATTACTCTTATAAAGTAGTGTGCATATATTTATTTTTAATTAAATTCTATAGTTATTATAATAGCTATAAGCCTAGGAGGACTTATAGTATATAGTATTTTTATACTAAAAGCTTTATTTAAAAATCTAATTACTTTTTAAAGGATTAGGTATATAAATTAACTATTCTAAGTATCTTCTAGAATTACTTAAAGTACTAATAATCTAATACCTTTATAAACCTATTAGCTAGTATATTTATAGTAGGAAGATATAAGATTTTAAAGCTTCCTTACTTAAACTCTTACTTTAACTATATATTATAAATATTAACATGCCTTAGCTATATATTAGTGTGTTCTATATTATTTAGCACTAACTAAATTATTTACAAATTATTATAATTAATAATCTAGTCTTTATAAGTGTAAAGTTAAATATTATAAAAAAGGCGCTAAAGCGCTATTATCTCCTATGCTATTTGCTATAAAGCAAGTAATTTAGCCTTTATAGTTAATATGCTTATAGTTATTTAGCATATTGCTTTTTATAGAATTAGCCCTTTAAAGAGAGTAATAAGATATCCCTATAAAGACCTACGTATAGTAAGGTTATTACTAAAAGAAGCGTTGCTAGATATCTATAACGCGCGTGTATTACTTATACTACTATAGCATAAGGTAAGATACTATATAAGGAACAAATATCTAATAGCTTAATCTGCTGCCTTACTATACTCTCTTCCTAAATTTATAAGGAATTATAATAGCTTTAATATAATATATATAATATTAGGCCTAATTATAATTACTATATATAAAATTAAGCTAATTCGCTCTTAGTATAATTTTATCTTAGACTTTATAGCTTCTCCCTTGCGCTTATAGTACTTTATTATAGGGATTAGAATTGTAGGATATATAGCTTTTTAAGCTTAGCTAAATTTCTTAGTAATTTTATTAATATACACTTTATAAGAGAGGTAAATCTTCTGCTTTGCTTAGTTGCAAATTACTTAAATGCCTAGAAAAAAGCGCACTTTGCCTTTTATATTTAGCTTATATAATTCCCTAAGGCTAGCAGAGATCTTATCTGCCCTCTTTATTGCGTCTCTATAGAAAGCTATAATAATATTATTTATAAAGAATATAATAAATATTATATAGTCTTTTGTGTAGAAAAGGTAAGGCTTTTCTTAGCAGGCTTTAAGCCTAAGCTTTTTAAGCTTTTTACTTAATTTTTTAAACTAAAGCTATAGTAAATCTCTTAATCTATACAAAGCCCTTAAAAGCTTTATATAGTATCCTTCTTACTTAAATCCTAGAGGCAGATTATATATTATAGGTATTACATTCTTACTATATATTATGTAAAGGAAGGCATTCTTTATATCCTACTACCTTATCTTTAAGTTAAATTTCCCTATAATTACTATAAGTACATAAAAAGCATATGCTATAAGCATTATAGCATAGGTTTTTTTAATTATATCCTTTAGTTAGAGATCTTCTCTTATATAAATATATGCTTTATAATGTTTAAGAATCCCTTTATTATTAAACTTATAAGCAAAAACTTATTTTAATAGCAAAGGCCTTAATTTAGCTACTATATGTTTAATAGGAGTCTAAGTGCTCCTTTCCTTTAATTTATTAATTTTATCCTATATTACTTTAATTTAAAGAGCTTTTAATAGGTAAGCTATAGCCTCTTTATATATTTACAGTGCCTTTACTAGGTTAGCTTGCTAGATTATTAGAGTTTTAAGGGTCTTAGCTACGTTAGCTCTACTCTCTTTATTATAATACGTATTAAAGACAAAGAAAATTATCTATAAGCTCTCTATATTAATAAATTCTATAATTTATTAATTAAACATATTATAGATCTCTTTAGGGTCCTAGAGGCTTTGTAGGAAAGGTAGGAGATGCTTATTAGGCTTCCTTTTCTTTAAGGCGCTCTAATTTGCCTTATACCCTTAAGCTTCCTTACTAGTAATTTATAAGCTCTAGTGTAATCCCTCTTATAGCGTATTACTTAATTACTTTATAATAGGTTTCTTTAGTTTAGACCCTTCTAGCTAAGTAGCTAATTTATTAGAAGGTCTAGGAGTATTAAAAGCTCCCTAAGCATAAGGTATTATATAATAAGGCTGCTCTTTATCTATTTGCTTGCTAATCTATATAATTAATTTATATTAGATCTACTCTTCTAATAGTTTATTAATATATAGGGTCTTTCCCTATTGTGAGAGACGTCGTGGCTAGGCAGTAGCGAAAAGGTGTATATTGTATTATGAAAGAACTTAAGCTTACTAAGCAAGAATAGTGCGCGCACGCATCGCTAGATATACTAGCCGCGTGCGCAAGCCCTAGGCATTAGCCAGGGATTCTCTATGACGTTGCTAGGCAATCTAGTGTAGCCTGTCTTGTAGGGCTATACCTTATAATTACCCCCCTACTTTTAGGCTAGGCTCCTAAACAGCCTTGCTAGCTATCTAACACCTCCTTACTAGTTACTATCCTATAGTGTTATAATAAATAATAATAATAATAATAATGCGTTAGATTACCTAGCATATAATATATAGGTATAAAGTCTGCCCTTTTTTGCCGCTTATTTTATCTTATAACTATTACCCTTTTATAACACTATTTCCTTTTTTATATTCGCACTTACGCTTCTGTTTAAACTTCCTACTAATTCACTAGTTAATTGCCGCTAATATTATAGCTTTACTTTTAAAAGAATACACTTATATATATTATACCTATATTAAACTTAATAAACTTAAGGGCTACTATAGTACTAAGCTAGTAGTCCTAATAATTAAGTGTATATTTACTATAAATTTAACCTTATCTAGCTATAATAAGGTATCTAAGTGCTGCGTTTAGTATAAGGATTATAGTAATATATATAAGATAGTATATATTCTTTATACTATAGTTCTTTATGCTTTTGCTAACTCTTATTCTTAGTATTACCTAACCCTTACTAGTAACTTTACTAATTTAGTAAAGCTTTTAGGCTAAACTAGGTCCTTACTAGCTAAGCATGCTCCTCCTGCTAAGGAGGAGGAGGATAATAATAATAATAAAGATAATACTACTAGTAATAATAAGGAGAAGGAGGAGGAGGAAATTACTGCCCCCTTACTAGCTATCCGCTGCTATACCTATACTACTACTGCTTATACTACTACTACTATTACTCCCTTAGTCTTATTCCTATATTCTAATAACTTTTGCCTTAGGGTTACTTATAGCTTACTTAACTTACTACATGGTTTTATTTACGCTAATATAGCTTACTATATTGCTTTTAGGCTAACTAGGGTAGCAAAGGGGCATTAGGTATGTGGCTTCTTGCCTGTTATTTACTCTTTATTTTCTAATATTTCCATAGGCCGCCTCTGCGGCATACTACTAGTATATTATCTTATAATAGCGTCTTACTACCGCAATATATAGTCTGGCGCTATTGCCTAGAATTATAAGTGTCCTATAATGTAATTGCCTTTATTTACCTTGTTTTTTACTAATAGATATGCCCCCTTAGGCTAACTATAATAATACCCTTATAGTCTAGAAGGCTTAAATAAAGTTGTGTCTGCGTCCTAAGAACCTAGGGTATCTCCCCTAGGCAATTACTATTTAGCGGTTTTTTGCCTTAGTTAGGGGGTTGCTTAATAAGGAAGAAGACCGTAATAAGTTTGCTAGTCCTACTACTAGTGTTATAATAAGGACTTTTCTAGTAGATATCCCTATGGTGTAAGGGGTGTTTCTTTTGTTTTTCAGGGGTGGTTCTAGGGTCTTAATTAATTTGTTTTTAGTTTTTTTTTTTTTTTTTTTTTAATAAATAATAGCCGGTGTTTTTTAGGAGCTTATTATCCCCTTTTTATTAGTAACTATATCTTTTTTCTATATGCTGCTATTAGCTGCGGTGCGTTCATGTCCTTGTCTAGGACCTATTAATTATATTTGCTTAGCTATCCCTTCCACTTTACTAGGTAATAGGTCTCTTCTTTAACTATCTTCTATTCTTTAATTTCTTTAACTTAATAGTGTTTATTTTTTTCTTTAAGGTCTAGCACATTTGCCTACATATTTATACTGTCTTTACAGTAATTCTATAGCTTAAGCAAGCTAATATAAAATATATTATATAGGCAGCTATACTTTTCTAGTAGTGCTAGTTTGTATGCTTGCTTCCTAATTGCCTAAATAACGCAAAAAGGTCCTAAAAATCTGGAGGTTAGCTTGCGTTTTACTTCCTTTACCTTAATATTCCAGGCTAATAATAGTATAAGGTCCCTATGCTTAAATACTAGTAGTAGTGTATATTGTTTATTATAGTATTTTACTTAGGATTTGCTAGCCCTTTGCCATATCTTTTAAAATTATTCACATACTTCCTATAGCTTTATTACTTAGGCCTTTACCTCTAGCACCTCTCCCCTAATAGTCTTATCCCTAAGACTAAGGCAAAATTTAGAATAATACCCTATAAGTGCGTAGTAGGGAGCGAGGCCTGTTAATTAGTTAACTACATTATTACAAGCAAATTACGCCTATAGTAGTAGCTTTAGCTATACTAGTTAGTTCTCTCTAATAAAGCAATAGAGGTAATGTTTAAGGACCTGGTTTATTTGTTCTGTTTAACTATTAGTTTGTGGGTAAAAAGCTATAAAAAGCCTCTGTTTTATCTTAGAGTAAAAACATAGCTTAGACTAGAATTTGCTTGTAAATACTAATCCTCTATCTAACACAATGCCCTCTAGCGCGCTAAATTTTAATTTAATCTTTATATAGAAGGTCTCTACTAGCTTAGTAGTATTAATTATAGTAATAACAGGAAGGAATATAAAATACTTAGTAAATTAGTCTATAATTACTAGGATTAAGTTAGTTTCTTGCTTATAGTAGAATGCTTATGGTAATCCTGTAATAAAGTCTATTAACACTTTAACCTATAGTTACCTTAGTATTAGAAGCAATTTAAGCTTCCTATATAGCTTGTGCTGTCTTGCTATAACGCGCTAATATTTAGCATAACTAAACACATAGTCTGCTACTGCCTCCTGTAGGCTAGGCTAGTGGAAATTATATTATAGTAATTTAATTATTTAGTTAACACTAAAGTAACTAGCTAAGGGATTATTATAGTATAGCCACAGAAGCTCTACCTATAAGATAGGGTCCTAAGGTACCGCTACCTAGTTATTATATATTAGGAGGCTATATATATTATGTCTTTATATTCTAGCGTTTCCCCTCCCTTTTGCTGCCTCTTAGGCCTAGCTACTTATCTAGAGGTTTTAGTTATAGTCCTAAGCTATCTTTAGTAGCTAAGCTAGTAACCTATTTATAGTGTGGTTATATAAATCTAGTAATATAACGGCTGCCTAGATTTTATGTAATTTAATGCTAAAAACACATCCCACTTTAGCTGCGAATTTATTAGCTACTAGCTTATGCTTTACTAGTGTCCTAGTGGCTACCTTGCTTGTCTAGACCCTAAGATTATAAACTAGAGCATTTTCCTCTCCTAAAGGCATCTTACTATATTACTGCTAATCCCCTATAACTAGAGCATTTTCCTCTCCTAAAGGTATCTTACTATGTCTTCTCTTAGGTATTATAACCCCTTCTACTTCTTTTATAGGATATATCTCTCTAGGCTTATTAGCCTCCCTACTACTTAGGGCAAACAAAAACTTCTTTTATAAGTTAGGTAATAGCCCTAAATTTGTTAGCGTTTTGCTATTATAATCTAGCTATCTTAATAGTGTGTTAGCAGGGTTGCTTTTGCTTAGTTTATGTTTAATAATAAAGTCAAAAAGTAATAGGAATATACACTATTATGCTTGCCTGCTATTTAGCTTTAGTAGCCTTATAAAAGTCTAAAGGTTATAGTAGTTTAATAAGACTTTAACTAGATTCTTTACCCCTTTAATATAGTATTGCTAGTGTTTAAATAACTTAACTATTATAAAGAGCTCTTAGTTAGTAGTACTATAATTTCTTTCTATATTTATAAACTTCCTTAACTAAAATACCACGGGGTAGTATTACCTATTATTATCTAGCTATAAGATAATACTAGCTATTATAAAGACTAAAGCGTTTGTTTTAATCTAGACCTGCTTATTAGGGTTATAGTAATAGAGGAGAGGGGCCTCCTAGAAGGCAGCTTTTAGCTATGTAAACGCTGTCTTTTCGGCTAGTTTAAATTAGAAGGTGCCCTTTTGTATACTATTCTAGCTGCCCTTTATAAGTGCGTTTAAAGGTGCCGTAATGCTAGAGTATTAGTATATAAAGCGTTAGTAAAAATTACAGAATCTAAGGAATACTTATACATCCTAGAAGCTCTTTAGCTCTTGCTAATCTTGTATAGTCTTAACCCTTTTAGGGTCTATTAAAATGCTAGTAGTTAATAGGATAAATCCTAGGAATTCTACTAAGTCTTAGTAGAAGGTGCACTTAGAAGGTTTTGCGTATAGCTCTGCCTCTCTTATGCGTTTAAGGACTTATTTAATATGTTTTGTGTGTGCTTCTTAGGTTTTAAAAAAGATAAGGATATTATCTAAATACACTATATAAATAGTGTTTATTAGTCTGTAAAGAGCTTAGTAAATGTAATTTTAGAACATAGCTAGGGCATTAGTAAGGCTAAATAGTATAATAAGGTATTTAAAGTGTTTATAGTAGGTTTAGAAAGCAGTCTTTTACTTATAGCTAGCTTTTATTTAGATCTAGTAGTAGGCATCTTTAATATTAATTTTAGAAAAGTATTTTACACCCTAGTAGTAGTAAAGGATCTTTAAAATAAGAGGTAAAGCATAGTAATTCTTAAGCATAATCTTATTAATTCCCTAGTAGTCTACGTAAAGTTAGAGTGTTTTATCTTTCTTTAGGATAAAGAGAATTAGCGTGCCTACAGGGCTTTTTAAGGGTCTTATACGCCCTTTTACTAGGTTATTTTAGATATAGTCCTAGAGCTCTTTAAGTTCCGCTTATAAGAGGGGGTATATAGGGCTGTATAGAGGCATAGTGTCTAGGAGGAGGTTAATAGTATAGTTTATTTCCTTTTAAGATAGTAATAGTCTAGCCTTATTAGAGGCAAATATATCCTAAAACTCCTAGAGTTTGTCTGGGATAGTATTAGCGCTACTAAAGGTATTAGCAACTTCTTTATCTTTAAGGGGAATAAAGCTATTAAGGGATTCTATAGCAAATATTACTGCTTCTTATTGCAATTTCTTAGTAAAATAGTAGGGGGTTAAAATCTTTAACTTATCTTAACTAAGCTTAAACTATTACTCTTAACTATATAAAGATAAGTATACTTATTCCTTTATAAGGGTGTGCATTCTAATTAATACAGGACTTCCCTTAGGTTTTGGGTCCCTATTAATAGTAATATAGTTAATAGTAAGGTCTCTCTCTTAACCCCTTAAGTCTTTTAGGGTAAGCAGCACATAATATACCCTGTATTAAGGTATTGTGAGATTCCCTATAGCCTTAAGGAAAGGGGCTATTGCTTAGGCTTTTTTTAGTTAGTATTATTATATAAACTTAATGCTTATAATGTTAATATTAGAGCAACTATCTAGGTCTGTAAACGTTTTAGTAGTGTTTCGCCCCTTTATAAATACTAGAACACAAAATCTATATCCTATAGGTATCTAGGTATTAGCAGCAGAGGTTAGGGCATCTACCTCTGCTGCTAGTAGTTTTCCTAGTCTTTCGCTAGCTTATTATAGTAGTAAGTAATATAGCTATTATTACCGCAATTATAGCAGCGGCGGTTATTTAGTTAATCTAGCTTATCGCGAACCTTATCCTTATTAGGCTTTATGGCAGGGCTTTTGTTAGAGGCTTGCTATTATAGGTATTTTAATTAGTAGTTTTGTTATTGTTCCTTTTGCTAGTTATAATCCTAGGAATTAGTGGCTTTTTGCTTGTTTTTAAAAGATAGCATTGCCTCCTAGAATTATTATATAATTATTATAACTTCCTTATGCGTCTTGCTAGTAATAAAGGTATGTAGATTTATATAGTTTTGTAGTTTAGGCTATAGTTTTGTAAAGAAGGTAAGAGCCTAGGACTTTTTGCTTGCTCTTTTAAGGTAGTTCTCTAGGGAATTAAGGTAAATGCTAAAGTCTATAGGGCTTTGCTAGTCTTGTTAGTACGCTTTCTTAAGCTATAAGGCGATTTAGGCGTTATAATTTATAGAATCTTAGAGTAGTATAAAAGTCTACTCCTAGAAGCTACCCTAGTTATTAGTAAAGTAGTCCTGCTTCTCCGTAGTCTTTTTGCTAATAAATTAGTCCTATCTTGCCCTACAGACTTAGTTTATATTGCTAAGGGCAAAAAGGATTTTCTAGTAGTTACGTTAATACTTGCGTTTCGCTTTATTAAAGGCATGGTTTAGGTTATTAATCTAGATTTTATATTTCTGCGGGTTAGTAAGGTAAGTAAGCTTTATAATATTCCTAACTTTAACTTCTTCTCTTTTACTATTAGAGGAATTATTATAGTATTGCTAGCGTTTAAGTAGGTTTTTATGTATACTAAGTTACTAAAGTAATTCCTTTTCCTATTCCTAGAGTTATCTAAGGATCTTAAGCTAGGCGATTTGCTTACAAATAGCTTGCTTAGTAGTCTTAAGGTCTTAGCCTACGGATAACTCTGTTAGAGTAAGGCTAGAGCTATTATATAACACTAGAGGTAGCGTTTTAGGAGGTGCTAGATGTGTATTATTCCCTAATTTAGTTGCAGATTTTATTATAGGTGCTATTTCCACTACTAGGTAGCTAGGGTTAAAGCTTAAGAATTATAAGAGATATTATGGCTAGGCAGTAGCGAAAAGGTGTATATTATATTATAAAAGGACTTAAGCTTGCTAAGCAAGAATAGTGCGCGCACATGTCGCTAGATATGCTAGCCGCGTGCGCAAGCCCTAGGCATTAGCTAGGGATTCTCCGTGACGTCGCCGGGCAATCCGGCGTGGCCTGTCTTGTGGGGCCGCACCTCACACCTATCTTAAGGTATTATTACCTTACTCTTCCCTTATAATTACTAAGTTATAAGGAAAAGGGCTTTTAAAAGCCTTAGAGGGTGTAACTTATGCTCCCTACGTGTCTATTATACTTAGCATTACTATATATACTTCTAGATCTAGTATATACTTAGGCATTTAAAGTCCTATAAACTTAGGCGTTAGTAGTTAAAAATATTAGTACTCTCTAGGGTTTTAAGGTAAATTTTCTTTACTTAAAGGAACGCTCTAAGGCATGTCTACCCCTAAGTTTAAACTCTCTAGCATATTCTCTAGTAAAAGTAGTTATAGTAATATAAGAATTAAATTAATATTATTATTAAGCTTTATGTTAATTTATAGTTTTTTAAATTAAGCTTTAAGCTTAGCTATAGATTACGCTTTAGCGCTTTCCTTAATAGAATTATAAAAGATTTTTTTATTAAACATTATATTCCTTATAGTTATTACCTTCCCTAGCTTTAGTACTTATATCTAATATATATTAGAAGCTATATAGCCTATAAGATATCTAATATATCCCCTAGGGCTAGTTTTATAGTGCTAGTAGCTATGGTTAGCCTTATAATTCCTCTAAAGAGAATAAGCGTAATATCTATATATATATAAACCGCTCTAATTAGGTTATAAGTCTGCAGACTACTCCTAAATTAGAAGCTATGTGTTATTACAAAACTAGGTTTTAAGGGTCTTTAATAGTGTTTTTTATTTTAATTACTAAGAGGGGCTAATATTATATAAAAAGGCCGTAGTAAGAGTGCTCTTTAGCTATAAATTAGCTAGGAGAAATGCTTTATTAAGTATTATGTTTATCTTTATAGTAATTATTTAATTTACTCTTTCTACATAGCTATTTAGCTTATAAGTGTAAGGAGGAGCAAGCTCTAGTATAATACCTTTTTCGCGTGCCTAGCTCTAATACTATATATTAAAAGCTTTGTAAATCATAGCCCTCTTATTATCTTATATAAATCTTATAATTAGGAGACTAAATTGCTTTATAACCTAGGCTTTAAAGTAAAATAATATATTAAAGACTAATACCTATATTTTATTTAGTAATATATGTACCTATATTATACTAGTATATTTATCCTTAAAGGTTAAGAGCTAATTTATCCTATTATAGCTTGTTTTGTAGTCTTAAAGGTCTTAATACACCTGCTAAAAGGGCCTTAGTAATTAATATATTAGTAGCCTTTATAAAATTACTTTTTAAGCAAAAACTAGAGTGTAAGTCTTATAGTCTTTGTGTGCTATGCCTTATAAGCAAGCACCTCTTATGCTATAACTTAGCTAGCTAAGAGCATTCTTACTAAGGTAGCCTATATAAAGATACTAAAGTCCTTTGTTATTAGCATAAGAAGGGCGCATAATTTAACTTAGCTATAAGTATTAATTACCTCTTTAAAGGTCTAGTTAGTAGGTAGCAAAGATTATAGTTACATTAGGGTCTATAATTATATTCTTGCGTTTAGAAGAGTAGCAAGAAAGAGGTTTAAATTTAAGGAAAATAATATTATACTTCCTAACTAGATTTGCAATAACAAAGCTTTTTTTAAGAGGCCTAAAGCGCAGAGAGTTATTAATTGTCAGGGGTTAATCCAGGGATACTAGAGTGAGAGACGCAAGGAGGTCACGGTAAACTAGAAGGTAGGTCGCGATGTATGACTATATTAATTCTTGCCCCCTATTTATATATAGCAGAGGCCTCTAGCATATATATTATAGGTTACGTGCTCTTGGCTAGGGCGCTGGTTAGGCGCCATGAGCTAGCACGCTTATGTATTGTTCTTGTTAGCCTAAGGCAACCTTTTTAGCCCTTTAGTCCTAATAGGGTAACCCTTTTTGCTAGCAACTGCCTTAGTTATAGAAGAGTTGCCTTGCCCTTAACTATTTAATTTAAAACCCTAAAATCTATTATTTCTATAGCTCTATTCCCCTAGCTAAAGGTGATATTATAGTTTCTTATTTATGCCCTAAATAGTTGCTTTATAGTCCTAGCAGACTTGCTGCTTTAATCCTATAACTAATAATCTATTACTAATATTATTACTTAGTTAGGTTAAATATCCTGCTTAATTATTACTACAGCCTTTTACTTATGCCCTTTGTAGTTGCTTTGTGGTTATAATAGTATTATTACTCTTATTCCTATTAATTTATGTATTATTACGGAATTAGTTTTCCTACTATAGTCTTCTACTTATACTCTTTATAGGTATTGTGTAGTCTCTACGGTCTCGCTGCTTTATTCTTATCTAGCTGTGTATTTATAATAACTAAGGGTTAAAGTAAACTTAACGTAAGAAGTTATCTAATTAGCTGCTTAGCTAAGCTTAAATTTACTACCCTCTTCTAAGGGATAAAACCCTTAAATTTCCCTTAAGCTTTATAGCTCTTTTCTTCCTTCTTTTATTATTATTATTAGTAATATAAGTGCCTTACTACTAGTATAAAACTTACTATAACTCTTCTTCTTGCTCTCTAATAACTTATAGGCTAATATAACATTATAGCGTAGAAAAAATTCCTTGCCTGCCGCTAACTATAAATTTTAGAATTTGCTATGTCTTTAAGTGCTCTGCCTGCTAACACTGCTATGACTATGCCTACAAAGCGCGTTATAGTTATAGCTAAGCCTAGGTAAGTCTTTCTTATTATACTATTAAATATGCTGCTAATTCTCTTTAAGTTATTATTGCTATTACTATAGTTACTTAATTTATAACTAGGTGCTATTCTTTTAAAAACGTAAAGCGCCTAGCGCTTATAAAAAGATATTTTAGCTTCTAACTAATCCCCTTAGTTATATAGCTAAAAGCAGGAGTAAGTTTATACTTTACTATAGTATATTTACTACTCTTTTATTATATTACTAACACCTAACTTCTCTAGGATTTGTAAAATGTGTTTACTACACTACTTTAAATAAGTAGTGTAAAATAGTAAGTTTTAATTACCTATTATACTATAATATTATTACTAATAAACTTTAAGATATCTGTAACTGCTTTAATAGTCTTTAATAATTTATACTACACTATTATATTATAGCAGAAAGCGCTAGAGGAGACTTAGCCTTCCTAGGAGAAAGTAACTATAAGTGCTATTTAACCTTACTACTTATTTATTACTAATAACTTATTTAGGATATTTATAACTAGAAATAGCTACTTTAGTTATATATTATATATGCTAGTAGTAGCAAGAAAAAGCGTTACGCCTAATCTACTATAGTAAATACTATATATCTTCTATCTCTTTGCGGGTATATTACTAGGCATATTACTAATTAATATAAGCTGCTACTACTAAGATAGAGCGTAAGGAAGAGGTAATACTTATTTATAAATAACTTGCTTATATGTATTAAACTAATTACTTCTTAGGTAAGCTTCTAGTATACCCTAGCGGTGTATAACGCGAAGGTCTAGCAGGATATTATAAACTGCCTATGTGTTCTAGTAGTATAATTTGTAGGTGTTGCTTATTATCTACTAGCCTTATAAGCTATTTGCTAATTTATGTTAATAAGCAAGCGTGGATACTATGCCTGCCTCTAATACTAGTACACTACTGCCCCCTTACTTGCTAGACTTTATAGAAAAAAGGGTTATGGGGGATATTATAAAGGACGTTCTAACTAATAAAGATAATGAATAGCTTAGACGCGGCGTGTGCGCTACGTGTGCTTTTGCTTATTTATTACTTAGATAGGGGAGAAAAATTTGCTTAGTTACTTAATAATTCCTTAATACTATAGCTACTTAGCAGCTTTTTTGCGTAACATTCCCTACTTATGCTCCTTTAAATACTATAAGCTTATAAATATAAAAGATATTATAAAGTCTTGCGCCTTATAGGAGGCATAAGCAGCGCAAAGTGTAATTATAGTAATTATACTTAGCTTACACGTCTTAAAGACACTTCTGTATTCCTTTGTGTTTGCGTAGGTCTATTTATTTTAATTATATAGTTTGTTTATGCTTTAGTTAATGCTTAGTTATAGCGCGGTAGCAGAAGGTTTAATAAGAAAGGCCTGTATGTTATGCTTTAATTAGTTATAATACCCTCTAATATAAAAAGTCTTATACATTTAGCGCGTGGTTATAATACAATAGCAAAAGGTTTAATAAGGAAAGCTTATGCGTTATGCTATTTATTATAACACTCTTAAAGGTAAAGAAACCCTTGTGTTATTAACGCGTGGTTATAATATAATAGCAAAAGGTTTAATAAGGAAAGCTTGTGTGTTATACTCTTTATTACAGTACTCTTAAAGGTAAAGAGACCCTTGTGTTATTAACGCGTGGTTATAATATAATAGCAAAAGGTTTAATAAGGAAAGCTTATGTGTTATACTATTTATTATAACACTCTTAAAGGTAAAGAGACCCTTGCGTTATTAACACGTGGTTGCAATGTAATAGTAAAAGGTTTAATAAGGAAAGCTTATATATTATGCTATTTATTATAATACTCTTAAAGGTAAAGAGACTCTTTACATTATTAACACGTGGTTATAATATTATAACAAAAGGCTTAATAAAAGGGCTTGTATATATTATGCCTTACTTAGTTATAACACCCCCTAAGGTAAAGAGTCTTACGTATTTAACACTAAGTTATAATGTAATAGTAAGGGGTTTACTATATAAGGTCTGTTAATAGTTCTTAAGAATAATAGGTAGGATAGGGGATAAGGCAAATACACTATAAGGTTAACGCTACCTTAGCGTAAATACTTAACTATTAAGTAAATATAAATGTAAAGGAAAAACTTGCTTATGCTCTTGCAAAGGAAAACTACTTATACTCTAATAGCTAGCGGCTTTATTAATATAAATAAGCATTAAGCTAAACTGCTTAAATATCTTGTAAAGGATAACTTACTTGCACTCTAATAGCTAGCGGCTTTATTAATATAAACAAGCATTAAGCTAAACTACTTAAATATCTTACAAAGGATAACTTACTTACACTCTAATAGCTAGCGGCTTTATTAATGTAAATAATTTAGATAGGGGCTATAGCTATCCCCTAATTGCTTAGTTAAGACTTCGCTTACACTATAATAGCTAGTAGCTTAATTATTACAAAGAAACATTATATTTAATTTAAACATAGTCTCTAAAAAGAAGCAACTATTTTTATTAATAACTAACTTAGGGGCTATTATACAGGCATTTACTAAGCTTTAAATAACCTACTTAGTACGCATAATAAAGGCGTCCCCTTGCTATAACTAGCACTCTTTTAAAACTTATTTAAGAATTTATAATATAGCAAATCTTACTTAGTAGGGGGTCTGCTTAAACTTATTTAAGGAGCTACTAACTTACAAGTCTTACTTAGCGGGGGGTTTGCTTGTTTGCCCTTCTCTTTGCCCTTCTCTAAAGCTAAGGTAATAGTTAATAGTAATAGTAACTAACGTTCTCTTTTTAGTTAGGGATAATTTAACGCTCTATTGCTTCGAAACTTGTCTTAGTAAAACTTAGTTAAGGACAAAAGGTTAAATAGCAGTAAAGGCTAGATTCTCTTCTTAGTTAAGGATAATTTAACGCTCTATTGCTTTAAAACTTGTCTTAGTAAAACTTAGTTAAGGATAAAAGGTTAAATAGTAGCAAAGGCTAGGTTCTCTTCTTAGTTAGGAATAATTTAACGCTCTGTTGCTTCGAAACTTATCTTAGCAAACTTAGTTAAGGACAAAAGGTTAAATAGCGGCAAAGGCTAGGTTCTCTTCTTAATTAGGGATAATTTAACGCTTAGTTACTTTAAAACTTATCTTAGCAAAACTTAGTTAAGGACAAAAAGCTTATAAGGTAATAATAGCTATAATAGCTAATATCTTACGCTTAGTTAGGGAGAGTACAAAGCTTATATGCTTTAACCCTATCTTAGTTAGGGGCAAGAAGTTTAGGAGATAAAGATAGTAATAATAGCTAATCTCTCTTTCTTAGTTAGGGAGAGTGTAAAGCTTGTGTGCTTTAATTTTATTAGCAATTGTAGTTAAGAATAGGGGTTATAGCTAACCTAGTATAATATTTTATGAAGTTAAGTAAGTTAAATATTATAAGGGCTTATACTTACTTGCTAGCTAGCTTCTGCTTTAAAGCAAGGTCCTTGTGGTTAGTAGTAAGTTCCTTAAATGCGTGAATGTAGTCTTGCTTAACATAGACATGCGTTAACTATATAGTAAGTATGTAGCTTATTTAATTACAGTGCCTTTAATTTATTACTTAGTAAGAGTCTTAATTATTAAAAACAGCTTATCTAAAGCAAGTAAGCTTTAACTATGTATAGAATATGTAACTTGCTTAAATGCAAAACCTTTAATTCCTCTTGCTTAGCAAGGATTCTAAATATGTTATAAATAGCTTATTTAAAGCTATTAAGCTTTAACTATATGTGGTATATGTGGCTTGCTTAAATTATAAAGCCGTCGATCTCTATTACTTAGTAAGGATCTTAACTATATTAAAAATAGCTTATTTAAAGCTAGTAAGCTTTAACTATATATGGAGTTCGCGGCTTGCTTAATTACAGAGCCTTTAATCTCTGTCTTATAATAAGAATCTAAATGTGTTAAAAGTAGCTTATTTAAAGCTAGGAAGCTCTAACTATATGTAGAGAGCGTAGCTTACTTAATAGCAAAGCCTTTAATCTCTTATAGGAAATATATTATTATTTTATAGTAATCTCTTAAAGGTATGTAAGGTAGCTTGCTTAAAGCTAGTAAGCTTTAAACTATATATTAAGGGGGCGGCTTGCTTAGTTACTAAGCCCTTAATCTATAATAGAGCGTGGGTAAGTCTATTATTCGTGGCAAAGTCTTAAGGGTGTTAAAAGTTACTTGTTTAAAGCTAACAAGCTTTGTCTATATATAAGGTAATTAGCTTGCTTAACTATAGGGCCTTCTAGGTGTAATAAAGTGTATGTAGGTTTATTTAAGGCTAGTAAGCTTTAATTATATATAAAGAGAGCGGCTTGCTTAATAGCAAGGCCTTTTAATCTTAAATAGAATATATATAAGCTTATCTAAAGCTAATAAGCTTTAACTATATGTAAAGGAAACGGCTTAGCTATAGCATAGCTACATATATAAATCTCTTGTTTGTTTAGTAATAATTATAAAGGTATATAAATTAACTTGTTAAAGCTAGTAAGCCTTAAAGCTTCTTTAGTCTTAATAGGATATATGTAGATTTATTATTCCTTATAACTCTTTTTTAAAAGGTAGTAGACTTAGCTTGCTTAAAGCTAATAGGTTTTAAAGCTTCTTTAATTTTAATAGAATATATATAAGTCTGCTATTCCTAGTAAGGCTCTCAAAAGGTGTAATAATAGGCTTATTTAATACTAATAGGCTTTGACTATATAGTGTAGGAACTACTTGCTTATTCTAGGTAAGGTTTATAGAGGTAGTGAATATAGCGTATCTAAAGTAGGTAAGCTTTAGCTATGTAAAGAGGGAGCGGCTTGCTTAATTACAATGCCTTTGCTTATAGTGGGATATATATAAGTCTTATTTAACGCTAAGAAGCTTTAACTATATTAAAAAAGCATTAATAGTAGAGGTTTTTAGCAGCGGGTTATAGGAATCTCTAGGGTTTTTAAAGTTACTACTTTTGCCTAGCTTATTTAACTTAATTATAAGTCCGTTGCTATTTCCGCGAATTTATTACTTATACGTGTAGAGTCTAGTTTAGGCTATTATGCCTTCCTTAGTCTAATAGTCTAGTAGGAAGAAGAAGAATTAAAATTATTAGGAGTTAATTTAAGAATACTAGAGTAAGAGACATAAGGAGGTTATAGTAAACTAGAAGGTAGGTTGTAATATATAACTATATTAATTCTTACCCCCTATTTATATATAGCAGAGGCCTCTAGTATATATATTATAGGTTACGTGCTCTCGGCTAGGGCGCCGGTTAGGCGCCACGAGCTAGCACGCTCGTGCATTGTCCTTGTTAGCCTGAGGCAACCTCTTTAGCCCTTCAGTCCTAACATTAATGCTATAGTACTAAACGCTAGATTTTAAGAGTCTGCTCTTAGAGATAATATTTACATAGAACCCTTTAACTAAAGTAATATTATAGAGCGTAAGATCCTTAGTGTAAGCGCTGTTTCTTTTATTTAAGATCTTCCTAATTACACGCGTGCCTTTGCTAGAGATCTAGAAAGAGGTTATGCTAGCTTTAAGGAAGTTATTATTAGTGTAGCGGAAGGAACTAGGCACTAAGAGGTTAATATTATTAACCACATATATTACACTATAATTATTAAGAAGAGTGCTCTTAGAGAGCATATACTTAGAGTTTTAAAGCGTTATATAAATTCCTTACACTAAAGGAAAAGCATTAATCTTAGAAGGGTTAAGGATTACTACACTCACCCCCTTAGGTAAAGGGAAATTATAAGCGTTACCCTTATTATTATTATTAATTTTCTAACTATTCTTTATAACTTTAGCGCAAAGGGAGTCCTACTTGCTACTCTTATAGCTTTTCTTAATCTTATTATAATTTTCTTTGCTTAGTTTATAACTATTTTAAAATGCCTACCTAGTTACAGCGGCACATAAGTTATTAAGCAAAGCTGTGCCGAAGGCGCAGCGTTGCGCTGCAAGTGCAAGGTTGTGACTGCTAGATTTGCTTCTTTAATAAGAGTCTAAGGTTCTGCGCTACTATAATCCTACGCTACAGGCCTTCTAAACTCGCGCTGTAATTAGTCTAGAGGGCCTAATTCTTCTATAATTAGTTAGATTAAAGAGGTTAGTATATACCTTTTAAATCTTATAATGCCTATTACTATAGTTAAGCTCTTGCTAGATATAGTGTTTAGTAATATAGGAGGTGGCCTAGTGCCTGCTGTAATATACTAAGATTACTAGGATAATAGTTATTCTGCCCTGTATCTTAGCTAACTATAATAATAAACACAGGTAGTAATAAATTATACTTGCTAAAAGACGTAGAAAACACCTAATTACGTAGCCTAGAGAAAAATTTGTATGTAAAGCATCCTTAATTAAGTATCCTTATTAGTAGTATTATTAATAGCATTATTATAACTATATAATAGTGTTAATTACTAATCTAGGGCCTCTACTACCGCCTCTACTGCCTTATCTAGACCCTTAACTTATTACTATACTAAATATTTCTCTTAAGCCCCTTTAAAATTATATTTATTATAAGTAAGACAAGCCTAAGTCCTAATTTTAAGGGGCAAGAGATCTAAATTAATTAGTTTAGAATTACTCTAACTATTATTAATAAATAGCTTCTTCTATACATAATTAGTTATGTAGCTATAAGTTAATATACTAATTATATAAATAACTTAAATTAGTGCTATTACTAATAGGATATAAAGCATATCCTATGGCTAAAAACACAAGATAACTAAGCTTATATCTCTAGAATATTAAGCAAGCAGGCTTAGTTATATTATTTAATAGGCAGGCTTACTAGAAAAGCCCCCGCGTGCCCTACCTATTTAACCTTTGCTTCCTGCTTAAGGTTTAACTTTAAGACAAGTTAGTATCTTTATAAATAAAGCTAGGTAATTAATATTATAATTCTTCTGTAAAGGCGTTTATCCAGACAATACTCTAGCCTAGGCACAGGCACATTAGCAGTAGGATATAATTTAACAAAAACATTATATATGTTATTATACTAGAGAGGAACTATTATTAACTCCTCTAATGTTTGCTCTTATAGCTTTAAGCTAGTCTTAGGTCCCTTAATTAAGTTAGGGTACTAGTATAAACAAAGCTAATTCTCCTAATAATAACAGAGGCCTTTACTAAAGTAATGCTAATATTAGCTTCTTTATTTATAATACGTATGGAATTACTTGTGCCCTTCCTTATTATTATCTAGATAGTCTTTGCATTTAGTATGCTAGTTTTATTAATAATAATAATAAGCAAAATAAACAGTAAGTCTACCTTAAGTGCTATAATATTTAACTAAGATATAAATTCCTTGCTGCTAATAGCGACGAGCTCCCTAATTATTATAGTTACACATATTAAGAGTTAATTAGATCTACACTAAGATTATTATTCTTTAGTAGCAGTATAAATTATAATCTATTTATGTTCTTATTATAATCTAATTTACAAAATTCTTAATAAGTAGTTGCTACTAAGCTACTAGTAGCACTACTAGCATAAGGTTATATATTTATTACTAACCCTAAATTCTATAATAACCTTTCCGCGGTTATAATTAATAATATAAATATTTATTATCTAACTACTTAGACCTTAAAGTTAGAGGGCTACGTAATAGAATATTACTTATAATATAAGAAGAAGTGGTTTAATCTAGATGTTTATTATAAGATTTGCTGTAGCTACTATTAATAAGATAGTAATAGGGGCCCTAAAGAGCTAGTTTTCTTCTCACAGGAAAATAACCTTAATTTTAGCATAGTTCTAGACTATCTTCTATAATTATTATAAGTAGAAGAGATACTAATTGCCTAAGTCTACATTTACGTTTAAGTCTTCTAGTATTGTGGGCAATAGTATTAATACTATAGCTATGTAATTAACTTCCTTTAAGATATTAGTATAGTTTACTTATAGCTCCCTCTTTTACCCTAAGACTTAGATATTATTATTCTTTGTCCTTATAATGCAACAAATTAGCCTTATATAGTTTAGTAGTTTAGAAACTAGTTTCGCGTACGGAAGTAATATATCCAAATTTAGTTAGAGTTTTTACGGATTAACTATCCTTCCTATTATAATATTATTATTAATTTGCATTGCATTAACTAAATGCCTAAAGATAGCAACGTTATAAACTAGCTAGCTACTTAAGATATTAATAACATTAATTTTAATAAGCTAGTTAATACTAAGGAACCTAACATAAGTACTAATAATAACCTCTATATATTTAATTAAGTAGCTATTCTAGCCTTTATTGCAGCTTAGTTAGATATAGAATGTCTTTGTTATTAACTTTAAGGGCAGTAGTTACTAGAGCAGATTCTAATATAGCTATATATTAAGATGCCTAAGATTTGCTCTATACTATTAAACAAATTTAATTAATTATAGCCTCTGCTATTACTAGCATTTCCTACGCTATATCCCTATAGCAAGGCAGATTTTATTGCTCTACGAATTTGCTCTATTAAATATAGCAAGTATCTTAAGTATATAAT
This sequence comes from Claviceps citrina, assembly GCA_018360365.1. Taxonomy (NCBI): domain Eukaryota; kingdom Fungi; phylum Ascomycota; class Sordariomycetes; order Hypocreales; family Clavicipitaceae; genus Claviceps; species Claviceps citrina. Next base: position 2,072 of record SRQA01000367.1, on the reverse strand, counting down.
AAAATAGTATAATAGACGTTTTGCATAGTATCCGCGATTTTAATATGTTATTTTTAACACCCTAATACATTAGTAAGTTAATTTTTAAAGCTCCTTTTTTATTAAGAAGCCTAGTTATTAGGAACTAGTTAATATTAATACTATTTGTGCTACTTTTAATAAAAACACTCCTAAATTTATTACCTTACTTAACTTAATCATCCGATTCTTAGGCAGTCTACGCAGAACTTATGCTTTTTAGGAAGGCAAAAGACATTAGCTAGAGGCTTAAGTATGTGCTTTAGGATGTCTAGCGCTCTTTTTAACACTCTCTACTATAGATTTGCACTAGGCAAGTCTTTATAAGCATCTTCCTCTATACACTAAATAAATAAAGGCAGATTCTTATTAAAGGATTAATATATTAAGCGCAAATTTACAAGATAATCCTTATATTATTACTTATTACTTTCACTATTAATTTACTATATTTCTTAAGGATATACTTATTAAGAAGTTCTACTTTAATAATAGCTAGTTTTAATACAAATAGTAGGCTCGCGGCAGCACGCATATCTATAGCGTCTTCTAGATAAAGAGTTCTCTATTATTAAACATATCTACCCTAGAGATAATACAGGAATTCACAAACTTCTAGGGTTAGTTTATAATAGCCTTTAATCCTAAACCTTCTTAAGTTAGTGCTTAAGGCAATAAAGATCCCTTAATATCCTTCTATACTAATAGACTAATATATTAGGTTCTTTCTAATATTATAAATCACGTTTAATGTCACTAATATAATATAATATACTACTTATGTAAATAACGCAGTGCTAGGCTAGATACTAAACTAGAATATTATTTTTATTTCCTATAGTAGCATTACATTAAGCCTTAAGTATCTTAACTACTACATGCTTACTATTACGCCTTTAATAGTTAGCAAAACAATATTAATCTAAATAACTATAATCACACAATCTCTCTTAGCTAGCTAGCTAATTATAACATCTTACTATATACCTTTATTCACGTAGTTATTTAGTATATTACTAAGTATTATAGCAAGTCCAAAACACAGAGTTAAAGCTATTAAGATATTATAAGAACACTTCTTCTGCTTATTAATTAGTTATAAGAATTGCAAGGCTTTATAGCAAGGTTTATAAACAAGCTTACTATAAAATAAGATTAGCTAGTAATAAAAGTCTATTATTTACTACTTAATTTACCTCTTTAAATTAGCACGCGAATTATACATAACGTTAATTGCCGCCCTTTTAAGTAATAATTTAATAGTATAAGAATTAATAGCAATAAGATATAGGCAAACAAAAGCCTATATTAAAGGTACCTTTAGTGTACTAATAAGTAAGAGGATTTAATATACTTTAAGTTCCTTACTAAAGTTAACTTTACTCTAGCTTTATAGCATTATTATAATAATACACCTAATTAGGTATTAGCCTATTTCCCGCAATATAAATCTGCTATTAGTTATAAAGAGTATAAGTAGTTTTATTAGGTAAAGCTGCTCCTTTATTATTAATACTAATATCCTAATAAGTTAATAAAGGTTAAGGGCACTAAGTTTAATACATTTGCTAAAGTATATAGCTATTATATTATAGTTTATTATAGTGTTTATCCTTATAACTACTATAAAGACCTGCTAGAGCTAGAAGAGGATAAATTTAAGGATAGTCCTAGGGATAATTATAGCATTATAAATGCGGAATAGGAGAAGCTTATAGCGTAACTTCCCTAACACAGGCTAGAAACGGAAGATATTAATCTTCTAGGGAATTATAATATTAATATACAGGCATCCTAGGATTACCATATTAGAAAATACCCTAAGTGTTACGTGTTGGTTCCCTCACGCATAAGGGGGAAGTCTACTAGTCAGGTAGGACTTTATTATAAAGGTTATAAAGGGTGTTACACCTTACATCTTAGTCACGATAAGTGCTAAAGTGTACATAGTGTGTGTGTAAGTGTATAATTAATAATTTCTACCTAAGTCTAGCTAAATCCCTCCTTTATAGTAAGGGTACCTATGTATTTATAGAGGTCCCTTCTAGACTATA
>SRQA01000366.1:0-24674 GCA_018360365.1 Claviceps citrina | reverse complement strand
CCCGCCCGCTTGCCGCCGCCGCCGCCGCCGCCGCCGCCGCCTCGGACCTTGGTCATGAGGCTGGGCGTACTAGCAACACGATCCAGCGTCTTGGCTCGACCGGCGCCGACGTTCTCGGCATCCTGGGATGCATCGTTGTTGATGACGTAGATGGTCGACGTGGTCTGACTGACGGCGCGCACCTTGGGACTTCGGATCGGTGACTGTGACTGTGACTGTGACTGTGACTGCGACTGCGACTGCGACGGCTTGCGATGACTCCGCGATATGCGCACATGCAGCTCCTCGTCCGAGTCCATCCCCTGTGCGTGACGGTGATGACGGTGCAGGGCTATCGTCTCCGTCTCGTGCTCGACACCCGTCTTCTCGTCGACGCTCGGCCTGTGCACGCCCGATCGCTGGTACGGGTGGTGGCGGTCTGCCGCACGCGTCGTCTTTCTTGGCTGCCCCGGCGTAGGCGCCGGCAGGTAGTCGTCCTGCGCGCAATTCTGGCGCTCATGGTCGACCTCGCTCAGGGGCGTGCGGTTCGACGGGCTCCGGTTCGGAGGCGTCGACATCTGTCCGTTGCGGAGGCTGGCCTTGTGCTGCATGGCTCGCATGGGCGTGCTGGGCGCGAGATTCGGAGCAGCAGCGGATGATGATGCGGCAGCGGCGGCGGCGGCGGCGGCCATCTCTTTTCTCAGGCGACGCTCGACGCGCTCCTCCACCCACCACTCGCGGAAGGTGCCCTGGTTCAGATGCAGCCAGTGCTGCTGCGGCCCGACAACCATGCCGGGGCGCATGAAGCGCATGAAGGATATGACCTCGTCGGCAGTGAAGCCGTGGCGGTAGATCAGGTAGGCCCCAATCAGGCACCCCGTCCGGCCCAGTCCGGCCTTGCAGTGGACGGCGATGCCCTTCTTCCTGACCGTGATGGTCTCGTGCGCTAACCGGATGAACTTGCGGACCGTGGTGAGCGGTGGGCAGGTGCCGTCCTCGAAGATCATGTCCAGGTGCTGGATTCCCAGGGCCTCAAAGTACGACGGAGAGTACAGGTGTGAGTTGAGCCGGACGACCAGGCCAATGTCCTTGTCGGAAAAGTGAGTCAGCACGTTCTTGAAGGGCTCCGGCAGGCTCGGGTGAGCCCTGACGGCGTTCAAGTCTCTCGGCAACAGGGGGTAGAGCGCCGAGTCTTCCGTGATCTTGGCCACGGGCGTGTGCTGGGGAGAAGCAAAGGCGAGGAAGTGAGGCGTGATCCAGTTGAAGTCTCCGTGCTCCACCCGCTCGTACTTTTCGTACAGCTCGAGGTCAAAGTTGTCGAGATCGATGCACTTCTCCTCCTTGGCCTTCCAGACACCGTAAACGACATCCTGAACGGTGATGCCGTAGTCTGCCTGGCTGTAGCCAGCGTCTCGGAATGGCATCAGCGGCGGATCGACCTGGGCGATCGGGGCGAGAGCCAGATGGGGTGGCCAGTTTTGAACAAGGACCATGTAGCACGCAAGCATGCAGGCAGCGTTGGCACGGCCTAGAGGGAAGCATTCCAGTCAGCACGTTGACGATTGATTCGGCCTGAGCACAGCCCACTCACTTCTCGGGTCAGCCGCGCTCCAGAAGACAACAGGTCGGTCCTTGTTCTCCTTGGCGCCGAGGATGTCGTGGAACTGAATGGCAAACCGGTAGAGGTGGCCGATGTGAAGCGGGCCAAAGTCGTGATGGAAGGCATTGTACAAGAGACTGTCATCGACCGTGAAGTAGCATGGCGCAGGACGGCCGCCGCCCGCAGACGACGAGACCGACGCTGCCGCCCTGTGCCCTCTCTTTCTCGCGACGACGGGCGATTCGCTCCCGGGCAGAGGGGCGTCGGCCGTCGGCGGCTTCTCAAAGGCGCCGAGATACAGGCGGTCTGGCACGTGAGCAGAGCCTTTCGTTAGCAAAGAGAGCTCAGATCCCATGACACCATGATACCATGATACGCCGGGAGGGGGGAGGGCCCTCCAGTTGGCCCAACATACCCTTGATGTACTCAACAATCAGGCCCGAGTTGGCGGCTGCCTGCCTGGAAGAAGGAGCCATGGCTTTCTCCTCAACCTCAAGCTCAAACGGTTGCGGCGGAAAACAAGTCCCCCACGATGGTGATGGTGGTGTCGATGGTGGTGTGGATGGTCGGCCGCCCGCAAAGGCAGCGTGGCGAGGGCGTTGAAAAAAAATGCGGTTTCGCTCTTCCAGGCCTAGAGGATACAATATCGTCGTGACATTCGTATGCGACAGCTCAAAAACAACCGTGTCCTGGGGGTCCGCGCGAGAGCGAGAGAGAGAGCGAGAAGGGTCCTCTTCCGTAACGATGCTCTTTTCTTCCCCTCTTGTTTTCTCCGTTCTTGTTCTCGTAAGTATGAAGGATGGAGGGAGGAAGAGAAAAGGAAGGGCGTGCGACGACGACTCCGGGTGCTGGGCTGGTGGGATATGGATATGTTTCTATTCCAGTCGAGACCTGACTTGAACTTGGCGTTCATGGGACACTCGCCTGGCCTTGCGTGGCCGTGCGTGGCCGACGTCCCGTCCTAGTGCGTCCCCCCCGAACAACCCCTGCCATGTTATTCTTTCCACCGGCCCAAGGCACTGGCTCACAACAAACCGGCCCTGCAGAGCCCGTTGGCCGGGCAACCGCAGCGGGCACGGGCATGGGGCCATGGGCGCTGCTCTCGAGTCGCCAGTGCTGACTCTGCTGAGTGCCTCCACCCACATCCATGCCACCCACCGACAGGCTGCCAGCTGCCCAGCCACTGGCAGCCAGTCGCCCGCCCCGCCCCTCCATCGGGCCCCAAAAAAGTTTCTTGGACCTCCTCCGCATTTGCATTCCTGTTCCTGCTGTGCTGGCCATCGCCAGTCCATAACAAAACAACAAACCAATGACCATGTCGGCCCGCTCCCTCCTCTCCTCCCATCACTCCCATCACATCACAGCCACTCTTCTTCACCATGGTCTCGTCGGACCAGTTCCCATGCTCAATGTACGTCTTTAGCCCAGCTCCAGACACACACATACACACACACCCCACGAAAATCTACCCAAACACTCTCTTCTTCCCCCCCCTTGTTCTCTCCCACGGCACCCCTACCTCCCTCTCTCGCCAACAACCTCAACAACAACAACAACAACAACAGCAGCAGCAGCAAGGAAAAAAAAAACCCACATCACTAACCCAAATCCCAAACCACCCTTCTCCCCTCCCCCTCGGTTCTCCTCCCCCCGAAAACCCATTCAAACAGCTCTCTACACGTACCCCTCCCCACAGCCCGACTCGCAACCACGGCCCTACAAGCCCTCCAGGTTGATCCCGAGCTTTCGCCCCTCGTCCAGAGGCACTTCTCCACGGGGTCCTCCTCCCCGCAGGTGCAGGATGAAGAGGAAGAGCAAGAGCAAGGTCAAGGCTGTGAGCCGGAGTCGGTCCTGACGGTGCGCTACCAGGCCACGACGAACCGCATGCTGCGCGTGGCGGTGAATTCCTTCATGGACAGCCTGAAGCTTGTGTTGGAGGTTATGGAGCAGTTGGACGTGGATGTCTTGGAGGATGTTGAGAAGGAGTAGTCGTCGCTCGCATGGCTTAGCATGTAAATCGTGTCTCATCCAAGCCGGTACAATAGAGCAGTCGGTAGACCTCAAAGTCCTCACCCGCAAAACTACCTCGCTCGACGCCCCCCTTGATACCTTGAGGAAATAAGTCTTTCCCGCACGATACCCAACAGAAGCCACGAGAAAACGCCGCCGCGAAAAATCCTATTTACTAAGCATAAAGACATAAAAGCAGAGGATAATAGAATACTTGAAACTACTTTACGTTGCTGTCTCCGTGTTTGAGCTGATCCTTATCAGAGCATCGTCAAATGCTCTGAGAATGGGATCATACAAATCATCCGGAAGTTCTGGGGTACCAGTAAATATATCATTGCCCATCCACGGGAACAATATACCCTGTATTGTCCTACACAGAGGCTTGACACTATCAAAAACGTCTGGAAATTCTATCAGAAGTTGTTCCAACCTACCTCCTGTCATGTCATAACGCTTGTTTCGCGCAATGGCCTGGTAGGTTCCTGTGTACCACAGCGAAGTCGCGCTGACATCTGGCCCCTGGCCTGGAATTGATGGTAAGAGCCAGGCTCGACGAGCGCAGAGCCACAATAGAACATAGAAGAACGACTCTAGGTCGTGTCGATAGGTATGGGATTTTCCTTCAAGAACTTCGATTGCCATGAATTCCATGGTGCCAGTCCGATGTTTAGCTCCACTGGGACCTGCGCCCACTTCCATTGCTAAGTCAAGATCAATGAGCATACCTTTCAATCCATCGGCAGTAGATGGGTTGGTGAGGATGATGTTGTTTTCGGAAATATCCCGATGAAGAATTTTGCCGTCCATGTAAAGTGAACGATGGGCTTTGATTGCATCACGAAGGCCTTCAAGAACTTCAATACAATTGTTAAATTGAGCAATGGATCGCCCCGCTGGAGAGATTGCCAGCACACGTAGAATCCGGTTATTGTACGGCGTCTGATCTTGATGAACCAGGGGAGTAACTTCGGGCTCCAGGACGGAATAGGTTATCCCGGTTTCTGCTTGTTCTGCATCGGCAAGCTCACTGTTTAATGGTAATCTTTTGCGTGGTTTGCTTGAACCACTTGCTAATTTTCGCTTTTTATGTTCGCGGCTTGCGATGCTGTGGCCGCCCAACTGGCTGGGTGATCGACTCGACGAAGTTTGAGGCCGGGAGAGTGACGCACTTATACTGCTTGGAACATCACGAAACTTATACGGCTTTGTGAAGACTAGACCGTCGCGAAGCTCGCTTATGGTGGTGACTTTCTCTTGATAGCCTACCACTTGTGCAAGACCCGTAACGCCACGATCACGCGCTTTGATGAGAAGATCAGCTTCTGGCGTTCGCATGTTAGACGCCCAGGAGTACTTGACGACTATGTCGAATTCTTGCGCACCGACGGGCTTTGCAAGGAAACAAGACGTGCCACGGCCGACCATGGCTCGTTGAAGGGCTATCGGATTGGGGTCGAGTTCGAGACGTGTCTTTTCCGTTCCGCGAGGCCAGACAGGTAAAGAAACGAATGATGTATCGTTCTGTGTTCTAGAAAAAGTATTCAAGCCCAATTCCTTGTCGCTCATCATTAAATATGCGCAAAGAATCCGGACAAACTTCTCGGGCTCTTTGTGAGCATTGAATGCAGCACCGCTATATGGCCCAGATCGATCGAAGACCCAATTCTCCATCTCCGTGCCAGTTAATGTGAAGGCATGCACAAACATGCGCGTAGGTTGATGAGCAAAAATGTTTCGCACAATACTGCTGATCTGAAGCAAGAGGCCCTTCTGGTCCTTGTTGGACTTCTTCAGTTCGCCAACGACCAAGACGTGACTCCAGTCATGCCTTGCGTCTGCAATTCCAATATTTCTCATTCTCACAAGAAGATCTAATTGCCTCGGAGCTTCGGTACCGACTTTACGGAGTCCATAACTTCTGAAGTAAGCTGCCCGTTCAGTTGCTAACAAGTCTTCCTGTAAGTTGAACAACCAGCTGCAGAATTGATCTTCAGTAGGATTAACTGGCAGTTCCAACCAGCTTTTATCGCTATTATTATAGCGGCTCTTAGCGCTCTGCCATATTTGCTTCGCTCGCTCGTCCCACTCATGTCCCTCAAAGTATTTTTTGTGAAATCCTTCAACCGCACGATACGTACAGTGGGAAATCTCTTCAAAAACTCGAGCTTCAATTTTCGGCCTTGTCTGTTCCGAGCCTTGCTGTGAGGCGGATGAATGGATAATTGGAGTTCCAGGGACAGCAATGCTCGGTGGAACATTGTAACCGTGAAGTGCAATGGTGACGGTGATGAGAGCGTCCCAGATGTGGGCATCTGGTGCCCGATCGATCACGAGCTGCGACAATGAGCAGAAGTTCTGGTGGTCGAGATCGCATTGCTTTATAAGGCGGCGAAGAGATTTAATGTCATCCCGTAGGTCATGACTTCCAACTCTTGAGTCCAATGCTTTAGAAGTATAGGTCGCGGAAAGAATATCTAACAATTTGTCGATTGCTTCCATGAATAGAGACGGTTGTCCAGAGGGATCTGCACTGCCTTCTGGCAGCAATGCTTCACCAGACTGGCGCAATGCTTCCTGGACATTGCGCAGTTTGCCATTGAGGGGGACTTGGTGGATGTATTCGACGTCTTCTTGCGACAGATGGGCCATCCCTGTAGACTGGTCAGGGACTTCGCAGAGTGTGTCATCAAGGGGATTTCTGTGGATGAATTCGACCTCTCCTTGCGACAGATGGGCCATACCTGAAGCTGGTGGGTGGTCCATGGTGCATGCAGTAATCCTAGTCAACGACAGGAGATCGGAAGACTTCAAGTGATGCTGAGAGGAAGCCGAAGCACTAGAGTATGGCTTTCTTTAGCAACTCGGAGGGATACGAAGACGGGCAAGAAAAGTGGAGTGACGTTGATTGATGCAAAAAGCCCACCGAAAGTGAAGAACCGAACAATAACAAAGAGTGCTCAAAAGCAGCGAACTCGGAAGGAGCTAATTGACAATGTCGGAGGGTGAAAATTTGCTCACAAAGAAGGGTAATGACGTCAACCAATTTTCGACCACACCACACTCGGTACATTTTGTATGTGGGTTTGTTATGGGTCCTCTACTATGAGAAAAGACCGAATTATAACAAAGGCAAATTAACTACCTAGGTAGATGAATGACATCAAGAGCAAAAACGCAACTAAATCTTAATGCCTAAAGATAATTACAAAAGGTGCTTAAAAGCAGCGTATTTAGAGGGTGCTAATTAATAATATTAGAAGGTAAAAATTTAAAAAAAAAAAGAGGTAACAATACTAATAATTTTCCTTCTTACTATACGTCCGTAGGTACAGTAGGTATCTAAAAAGGAGACAGAGCAGCGCACAACAGCCAGGTTTGCCTCTAAACAACAACACAACCACCACAGCAACAACAATAACAACAATAACAACAACAAAAGGACAAAACACCCGAAACATACACCACGTTGGACATCTAGAAAAACGCCAGCCCCATCACCCATAACAGCACAACAGCACTCCTCTTCCAACAAAGACAAGGAGAAGCCTTTTGCGAGAGCAGAACGACTTCCTCCTCTTCCCCTCCCAACAGACCCAAAAAATGATGATGATGATGATGATGATGATGATGATGATGGAACAATGAGAAAAAAAAAATTAGCTCGCGCTGCGTCCCTGTATCTTCTCCAATTGGCTCTTGAGCTCCTCCACCTCGGCCTTGAGGCCCGTGTTTTCTTGTTGCAAGTGCTTCATGTGCAGGATGGCGCTCTCTACCACGCTCGCCTTGCTGTTGGGCACGTTGTTGCCCTGGGCCTTGTTGTTGTTGCTGTTGATGTTGTTGTTGTCCTCCTTCTCGACCTCCTCGCCATCTTCCAGCTTCTGCTGATCGGGCAGGAGACTGGCCATGATTTGCAGCGCCGAGTTGATGCGATTCCGTCGGCCTTGCTCGGCAATCTTGTGCGATGTCCGCTTGGACGTGAGGTTTGTCGACAGCTCGGTGGGGTACGATATCCCCGGCACCGTGTTGCCCTCCAGGATGTTCTGGTAGTTTGACTTGATCATGAGCAACCGCGAGGCCGTATCCTCCATGGACATGCCGGGACCACCACCTCCGGGCAGCAACGGCTTGATGTTCGGTGATATCCGCGCCAGCAGGGCAGGCGAGGCGTGGACCGAACTCGTCGACCGTTTCCTGCCGTTTCTCGACGCCAGCTGAGGGGTCTTGCGGGCACTGGCATCGGACGATCCAGGAGGCAGCTGGGGGCTTTCGCCGGCGGACGCGGTTCCCCCAGAGGTTCGCATGACTGGCGACAGGAAAGAGGACGGCTGCTGCGACGTGCTTTTGGCCGAGTTGGGTTCGTTTCTCGGCAATGGTGACACGATTGATGTGTCGATTGGGGCAAGCGGCCGGTTCGCGACTGACTCTGGCAGCTCGAGAGACTCGATATTTTCTGTCACAGTGTTATGCTCGTGGCTGACGGCGGGAAACGCTGTCGTCTTTGCCTTGGAAGCAGCAAGTCTCATGAGTGAGGCCGGGGTGGCAGGATGTGGCTGCTGTCGCTGGTCTTGAAGTTGCTGCTGCGGGGCGCTGCTTTGAGCCTGGATGTATGGCGACCTGCTTGTCGAGCGCCGCGATGGGACAGGCGGAGGCGGCATTTCCGCCAGATTCTCGGGAGACACAGAGGCGTTTTCTTCGGAGCCGTCGGTGGAGGTGGCCGGCTGTGGAAGAAGGCCCTGATCTGAAGACTGTATGTTGCTCTCAGCCACCTCATTCAGCACCTGTGACACGATGGCCGGACTGGGACCCGTCTTCCGGCGCTGAGGCTTCGCGATGGGTGAGTTCTTGACGCCGGGCTTGCCTCCTCGTGCCTTGGCCGCATTGTTCTTCCTGACCTTTGTTGACAACAAGTCGGTGCTTGACGCGGCAGGAGGCGCAACGACGGATGCCTCCAGGTCCATCTCGACGGGCGAACTGATGGATTGCGTGCTGTGATCATACACGGATGATGCATCGGTTTGCGCGTGTAGAGCTGGAGATGTCAGAGGGCTGAAGTAGGCGGCTGGTACTGTAAAGGCATTCTCCATGCCGAAATGAGGGTCCAAGGGCGTCACGGCCGGCGATATCAGCGGTGTAAAAGCCATCTATGTCCGGCTCAGTTAGCTCAGATTCCTCTCTCGCTCATCTTCCCAGCCCATAGGATTCCAGGGGATCAGACTCACATCCTGTTGCTCTGACATGTGCTGATGGTAGGCTCTGTCGTACGAGGCTCGCTGGGAGAATTGCTCGGCCCGAGAGTAAAATTGGCTTGTCCCGGGTGGGAGTTCGAGACTCTGAGGAGTCGGGGGCACAGAGGGGTTGTGGGAGAAGAAGGTGACTTGCTGTTCCCGGAGCTGGCGCTGCTGCTGATGGAACTTTTGTTGCTGCAGATACAGAATCTGGGCGTCGATGCTGGAAATGGGGTCGCCAGGCCCAGACGGAGCCAGCAGCTGGGCCGACATGCCGGCGGTAGTGGCCATGGCGGGTGCGTGGTCCTGTAGCAGACCGTCACTGCGAGGCAGAATGTGAGAGGCATCAGCGTCGGCCATGAGGGCATCGGCCTGTTGTCGATGCTGGTGCTGGTGCTGGTGCTGGTGCTGGTGTTGGGCCGCTACCGGCCGCGACGAACCATTCTGAAACCCGTGAAAGTCGAACTGCATCGTCTCACCCATGCTGCCCATGCCGCTCATGCTGAGAAACTGATTGAACTCCTCCTCCGTCGTAGACGACGTCATGTGCTGGTCCTGGCCACCCCATGTTGCCGGAGCCATCATGACAGTCGAATTGCGCCTGGGGCGCACGCAAAATCGGCAATCCTGTTGACCTGAGGGACGAGGGAATGGGGACGAGTAACGACGAGGTGTTCCTCGCGAGCTAGTGATGGCACGAGCCCTAGGATGCCAGATATAGCCCTCTGATTACTCCTCGCCGGAGTTGCATGAGCAAGATTCTCCTTCTCTTGTTCTCTTCTTCTCTCCTTCTCTTCTTCCCGTCTTCTCCTCTTCCCTTCTTCTCCTCTTCCCTTCTTCTCCTCTTCTCCTCTCCTTATCTCCTTATCTACCCCTCGTCCAACCCGCAATTCGTCCACTCCGACCAAGCCGCGGAGCGATAATGTCGTAGCGATAACTCGGCCGTATGCGCGAATGCCGAAAAGAAAAAAAAAACCCTCCCCGAGTCCCTCTCTCTTCTCGTAAAGCCGTTCAACCGACGAACAAAAGCACGGGACGAAAACCCCCCCTCCAGGGTAAAAAAAAAAAAAAAAGAGAAGAAGCAAAAGAGAACGGATCCCTCCAACGAAGAAGCAAAAGTCGAGTTTGGACGTGGGGGAGGCGGAACCCAGAGCCCGGAGAGCTCAGAGTCCAGGGAGATCAAAGTCCAGAGAGGAGTAGAAGGGATAAGTGTCCCCTGCTGCGATGGCAAGGTTCGATGCCCGCCGGAGGAACGGTTCTTGGTGCAGATGGATTCTGTTCTCACCTTGTTTCGATCGGCAGAAGTGTGGTAACGTGTGGTGGTGCTGTGGTATGGTGGGGCGGGGTGTGGTGTGCTGTGGTGGGGCGGGTACAGTGCAGTTGTCAGTCTGCACTCTAGTCTCTCAGCTCTGTAGCATGTACAGCCACATAGCATCCGGGTACATTGAATGCTTATTTTATCCAACGCTCCTAATAACGCTCCACTGCACTTCTCTGCTCTGCTCTGCTCTGCTCTGCTCTGCTCCAGCCTCCAATGCTCCCCCGTCAGAGCCTCACGACCAACCTGACTGACAACTTGCCAAGTCACAGAGTCACAGCACCCGTTTCTCTCTCAATTGCGCCAATCTGCGTCAGGCGTGTCCGCTTTGACCTGTCCAGCGTCGTCCGGCCAACTCAACTAGGCACTGGGCACGTGAGCCGGTTCACCAATGTCCAGGTTTCGATGAGCCGCAGCCGCCGAGCCGGCCGGTGCCCACTGCCCACTGCCAGCCTCCAGTGCTCATCAGTGCCCATCAGTGCCATGTTTGATCACTGATCACGGATCACCATCAGAGCCCACAGGCCCAGGGCCATCCATCTGCTTCCCACCCCAGCGATTGAATTGGCGCTGCTGCAGCATGGCATCCGAGCGCCTCCTTCATGCGCGCCAAACAAAAACCGTCCCAGTCCCAGTTCAGCCCATCATCCGCATCATCTGCATCGTCTGCATCATCCCTGGACCCTGGCCGCATCCCTCCGCTCCCATCACATCATATGCAAAATCGACAAAGTCACCTGGTAAGTATAAATTATACGAATGCACCTTTGATTTTTTTTTGGGAACAGTTTGCTATAGTGCGTTTAAAACTCCGCACTGGGTGCATTGAGGTACGGATGTACTCCCCATCGACGGTGCTGCTGCCATCTCGTGTCAATGCTGATGCTGTTTCTGCCGGCAGCGCAAAGCTTTCAATCACATGACCAGCTGCAGCGCAACCGAGTTTCTGAACCAACTGTTTAGGGACCCGGGACTCATCGTTTGTCCTCTTGAACAACGTCAAATTTTCCAAGGTAAAAGTCAAGTGTCCTCCCTGTACACCTTAGTTAGGTATGAAATGTAGCTAGCTACATGTTTGCACCAATATCTACCAGTGTCCGTGCCTGCGTCCAAGAGATCAGTCCCCAATTCGCTGTAAAACACCCTTGGAAGTCACGGCCCCTTTTCCATTTACCGTGACATAAGCCAAGAGCCCCCATTTCAAACGATGACACCGGACAGAAAAGTAGCGGCCTTTGCTGCTGTTGTGGCGGTGGTGATTGAACAACAGCAGACAAGGCCAGAAATGGAGATGGAAAGAGAGAAAGAAGGAAAAAAGGTCAAAGGGAAAATGAAAGCTGCCACAGCTTGGCTAGAGTCTAGATGCATATAGAGATAAAGAGAAGATTGGCGCAAAGCATAGGAACCATGATTCCAAATGTGTCCAAATATATGAAATGCTGGCCAAGGTCAGTTCACTTATTGGCGTGACATGGCATCACCAGCCTCGGGTGACGTCCAAGCACGGTGCTAGACCCGCGTAGTGAGGGCCAAATCACGTCGTACAAACGAAGCGCGCATGCTTTGGAGTAACGAGCAAAATGCTTCGCCCAAACATTTCAAGGGTATCTTGACTGCACCGTGTCATGAAAACGATTGAGCGTCCAGACGGACTGCGCCAGCAAAAAGGTTCCTGCCATAATCGGTGGCACACAAAAAGGACGAGCCTATACGCGGGACTGATCTCCAAGGTTGAGCCAACTCATATCAGAAGTTGACGACATGGCAAAGTGAGGCTGGTTCCTGCCTCCAGAAGAAGGCTCCTGCGCGGCAGAGTCTCCGGCGGCGCCAGCCGATCGGTATACACTAGGGGCGTCGTAGATGCTGCTTGGAGCACGACTGCCGCCCATTGTCTTCTTTGCTTCCGTCGGGTGCCATATCTCATTAATGCTCTCTGGAATGCCACTAGAATAACCTGAAGACGCCGCCGAGACGGGACGTTCAATCGTTCCTGACATGCCTTCTGCAAAGGGCATCTTGGCTGTGTGTTGCGAGACAACCGGACTGCCAGAGTTGACACTATCGACACGCGGTCTGCCGTCGAAATGCAGTGGCGGCACAGTGGCCGAGTCTTGCGTAGCACGGGGGTTGTTCGTCGCTTCGGAGTAATAGGAGCTCTGTTCAGAAATGCCCGTGGCTCTTTTAGCATTGCCCAGGCCAAGGATCTGTAGGGCACTTCCACCAGACCAGTACTTGTCCCAACCTGAGCTTCTGCGAGTGCTATCATTTGTCTCCATCGGGGCGTTTCGGTGGCCAGGCTCTGCAACGAATGGCGCAAATGCGACGCCATGCTCGTCCTGACACTGGAGACCAGGGTGCTGCATTGTTTGTGGAATGGGTTTGCTTATTGTCCTCTTGAATTGTTTATGCATCGAGCTGATGGAGCTGCGCATTGTGCCATTGCTGGGATTTCTGGTCAGCCCGGACTTCTCCTTATTCACCCGACCCATCAAAATAGCAACCGAGGATTGGGATTCTGCCGAAGTCTGTGTGCGATGTTTGCGGAAAGCAGCTCTTGGGGAGAAGGCGCTCCTCGTAGCATCCTTTTCCTCGGATACGGGTTTAGCTTTGCCGGCTTCCGAATGCTCGAGGCTCTTCCTGCGACGTCGCAGAAGGAGCAGTATGAGGCCAAGAAGGACCAATAGTCCGGCGATGGCGCCCAACGTAATGCCTAGGATTGTATTGGAGCTTGATCCCGAGTTATCCGTAGGGCTGGAGCTCAACGGGACAGCAGCAGCGGTGTTTGATGCCGCTGCGCCAGACGAAGAGACTGAGGTTGCCGTGGTCGAGGGGAAAACAGTGCTCGAAGCCGAAGTCGACGAGGCGGTCGAGGTTGAAGAAAGAACTTTTTGGTCGTTTCCGGTAAAAAATGTGGTGGCATTGATCCAGTCATTGCTTGTGGTGTTGAACAGGGCAATTGGATCTCCCGCATTGCCGCCAGACAACACAACCATACCGTTGGGCGCTTGTGCAATGGCAAAGTTCTGTCTAGCGTCTTTGGGCGCAAGAGTCCCGTTATACTCGGGCCAGTTGGACAAGACCAGGTCTCGCTTCCCGGAGCCCTCGACATCGACGGAGACTTGTCTCGAAACGATGGGGGAATTGGCTTTCGGGTGTCCACCAGCATCGCGCACAACAACACGAGACACTCGGTTCGGGGACTGGCTGAGATCGAACATGACCAGGCTCGATGAGCCATCAGTCCCCGAGACGCAGACGCCTTGTATTGCGCTGTTATCCTTTGCAAGCGGTTCGGCCAAGCTCGCATCAGAGTAACGCCAGCCGGCTTCAGAATTAAAGTAGAAAACCTTGGTATTCTCGGGTCCGGTTCCTCCTCCCACCATCATCAGATCTGAATCGGTCCATGTTGTGATGATTGGTCGAAGACTGGGGGGTGGAGCGTCGGGCGCCGGACGCGGAGGGGGCGTCCTCACCGTGTAGGGCTCAGAGGCTGATATCGAAAACGTTTCTGCCGAAGGGCCGGCCTTTCCATCCTGGTTGCCTCCAAAGACGAGGATGGTGTCCGAGGCTTCGATGTAGGCAGACGAGTGCCATTGTCGATGCTTGGTGACCAGGTCTGTGGGTCTGATAGTCGTCCATTTACCAGTCGAGTAAGTGTATTTCTGTAAGCCGGTGTAGTCTTCCGAGCCAGTTTGGCCACCAATGACGAAGAAGGCAGGGTCAACATTTTTGGGTTTCGCGGAGCCAATACAGGTTGCGCCATTTACTTGAACACCCATGTCAAGCTTCTTCCAGACGGCGCCATCTTCGAGGACGATCGAGACAAACCCTTGGGGAGAGTATGAGTAAAGTGTGTTGTTGTAGATGACAGTACACGAGTTATCCAAGGACGAGGGTGGCTCTGGCACGGGCATGGTTGCGGCTTTTCCTTGAATGGAGGCTGAGCACTCAGGAGGAGGGATGTCCAACTGCCGCGTACCAAAGAAGCTTCGTATGCTCAGTGTGCGTTGCGTTTAGAACATGACGATGGTGAAGCCAGCACAATGGGGCCAATATGGTCCACGGGACTTTGAAAAGGCCGCGTCCTTTGCAGGAGTTCCCGCCTCAAACAAATCGAATAGACGAAGTCGGCAAGGCTGTAATGTCACAGGACTAAGCGTACAGGTGAGTTAGATGAAGTCGTCTGGCATTATCTAGATGCCAAGTATCGAAGAGAATCGGGTTCGTCAGTGGAGTAAGGGGGTATCGGTAAAAACGTTGAGTTGAACTGTAAGCAGTGAAAGACAGGAACAGTGGTGGTCGACGACGGACGTGTAGAAAGAAGAGAAGAGAAGAAATGAATGAACAGGCAGTGCAAAGGGCAGGAACCAGGAGAGAGCAGCCAAAGCCAGCTGCATGCAGATGCGTGGGAGAGGGCAGGAGGAAGGGGAGAGAGGAGGCGGGAGAGAGGAGGCGAGCGCAGCAGGCACTGGCAGACTGGGTATGTAATCAGGGGAAGCACCAGTTGAGCCCAGCGGGAAGGCTGCAGGCACCACGACAAGACGGCGCTGGACCTGGCCTGGCATGGCACGACACTAACAGACAGGCAAGACAGGCAGGACGGGCAGGACGGGCAGGACAGGTGGGCAGCTGCCAGCAGGTGCGCAGCAGGTGGGCGACAGCCTATAGGCAGCAGGCTGTAGCCCACAGGCCGAGGTGGAGCGGAACCGGCCATTGGCATGGGTTCGTCGGCAGGGGCAGGGCAGGGCAGGGTTGGGGCAGCTGGCGTGGTGTGTGTGCCTGGGCGGCTGGGCCACCGACGACCGTGCAGGTGCAGCAGCCGCAGTGCTGCCTCGAGGTGGGGCCGAGCGTGGGCTGGGACTCCTGGGAGTCTGGGACTCTCCGACTCTGGGAGACTGGCAGACTGGCAGACTGGGACTCGCTGGCGATGACCCGACCGTGGCCTTCGCGTGGCCGTGATGAATACAGTGAATAGCTCCGATGGCTTTGCTCTCGCGCCCAGGCCAGCGGCGAAGAGTGGCGAAGAAGCTGGGGGCAGCATGGCAAACAGCGCGCTTCGCTTGCCGGCGGTGCGGGCGTTGCTGGCATCCAGTTTGCTGCGGCCTGCGTTGGCTGGACTCGGGCGCCAGACGTGCGGCCGGAACCCCGCGAAGAGACAGCACAGCGCATCAGCAGCGCAGCGCAGCGCAACGCAACGCAGTGGGCCGGCAGCAAGCCAGTCGTCCGAACGGAAGGACCGCAGGGAGGACTCGGAGGAGGAAGCTGCCACTGCCAGTAGCCCGTTGCATCAGTTCGTCTGGCAGTGGGCAGTGGGCACCATCCGATGTACATATATGATAAGGCAGGTAGGTACGTGCCAGACGTGCCTGATTCGTCATCGAGGTCGGGTCCAGCCATCCCACATTCACATTCCCAGTCCATCGAGCTTCCGCATGACGACACGCACATCGCATTCCAGGACCGCGCCGGGACCGCGCCAGGACCGCACAACAAACAAGCCCTCTACGATGCTGGATTCGATAAGCGATTGCTGCTTTTAACACAACAAGGCTGGTTGGCTGTCCAGTGCGGTGTGCGCTTCCGAAAGTAGAGTCGCAACAGGCCATCTCTCCATGTCCATCAACACAGATCTGGCCTTTACTTTGGCTATGCCGGCGCGAATGTCTTAGACCTACATAGCTAAAGAAGCCCTGCCGTGAAATGCAAACGGAGCGACTCTCAAGGCGAGCACGGTGCGGTGCATCAGGGGATTCAGGACCCAACGCAAGAGACGCAGGCAGCGAGGTGCAAAACCCAGCACGCACGAACGGTCGAAAAAAGAAAAGACTGTGAAAAAATTGCCAAATCTAGTAGTCAGGACGGCAGTCGGAACATGACAAGTTCATCGTCATGCGAGAATGAGCTCCGATCATGCCAAGTCGAAGAGCCAAACCACGGCCGGGCTGCCAGCGAACCAGGATCGCCGTACCACGCTGGGATCTTCACGGCGGCGCACGAACCACGGTCCGGCATCTCTAGTGTTCTCCACTAGACTAGACTACAGTCTACCAGCCAACCGGGGGCCACACTAAGCTGAAACGCGCTACCACGGAAATGTGTGCCTGCGCCTCAAATTCTCTCAGCGTGTATGTACTGTACAGTGTACACACAGTAACTTATCCAGTAGTGGTAGGTACCTTTTCTACTCTCGACAAGCAACCCTCATTCAGGCAGATAACACCACGAGTCGGGCGACGGCCTGACGAGCCGACAGAATCACTGCAGACACTTGTATAACATTATATATCATGCACAGGGCCTGGCACTCGCGGCTTCGACATGAACCATTGTGTGTTTTATGCACCCCAGTGAATCCATGATTCGATACTCAGGCGTGCTATGAACAGCTCTGGACACGCACATGCACGTGCACATGCACATGCACAATGTTGTTTCTGGCGATCCTGGCTAAGCATGGCATGGTACGGGCCGTGCGGCGTGCGGCGTGCGGCGTGCGCGCGTGCTCGAAAAAGTACAGACGCAGACGATTTGGCTGCGTTGTGTACATGCTCGTTGCAGACCGACCCCTCCTCTCCCGCTCTCTGCTCTCTTTCTCTCTCTCCCTTGTTTTGCAACTTACAACTCGCATTCCCCCAAAAAAAAAGAAAAAAAAAGGGGGGGGCTGGGGTGGGGGGCGTCCCGGCGTCGTCGATCCCGCCATTTCTTTCTCTCTTTCTTTATTTATGGAAGGAACATCTCTGTCTCCGCACCCGCACCCACACCCGCCCGCACCCGGCAAGCCTGAGAGTCCCTTACTCGCTCAGACCGTCAGACGGTAGACCGCAGACGCGGGATTAGAAATTTTTTTTCCTATGCGTCCAATAAATCCCGCATCTGCGTTTCTGTTTCTGGTAGGACCCGCTCTCAGTCTCGGTCCATCTCGCGCTTGTTGTCGTTGTACATACCTATGTATGCTGTACAAGCACGTTCTTGTTCTGGTTGGCAATTCCCGTCTTTGGGGGCTGTTGACTGTGTTTTTTGGGTGTGTTTTCATTGTATTGAAATGCCCGTAGCCTATTAGGTGTCTACCTCCCAGGTACTAGGTACTAGACGGTATCATTCATCCAGGACCACAGGTCCAAGTCCATTTATCCATCGGACAGCCCATCGAACCCGACAATCGCGCTATTAAGCTCCCCCCTCACCCCACCCCCCAAAAAATCCGTCCCTCTACCCTATCCAGATCACCCCACCAAAGAAAAGAAGAAGAAGAAGAAAAGAAGAAAAGAAACACAAAAGAACACAGCCCGGCCAATCACGCACGTCCGATTTGTGGTCGCGTTTTCTTTTTTTTGCAAACCCCCTTCTCACTCACATCCCAGGTCTCGATGACCATTGACCAATAGAAGCAGGAAAAAGAAAAAGATTGATGCCCCCGTCCCCCGTCCCCCGTCCCCCGTCCCGGAAGCCCTTCAAGGTGAAATGGCGCGCACGACCTACACTAGGGAAATCTTTACACGCGGAGGAGAAAAAAAAAAAAACGCTGCTAAAGCGCGCGGCTGTGCGTTTTGTATGGTCATGGCGGTGCTGGCTCGGTGATTGGTTCGTGGTTTGTGGTGACGGACGGGTGACCACTGATGGGCTGTCTCGGCCAGCCACCCATTCATTGCCCTTCTCTGTCCTCCCCCCCCCCCCCCCCCCCCCCCCCCCCCCCTTTTTTTTTTTTCTCTCTCATGCTTTTATGCTTGCTTGCTTGCTTTCATGCTTTCATGCTTTCATGCTTTCTTGCAAGGCTGGAGGGGCGGGAAGGGGGCTTGTTCGGACTGTGCTGACCTCGGACTCCCCCTTCTAGGCCAGTCGTGGCACCTCGTCTTTGCCATGTCCCTGATCGGCATGGTGTTTCTGGTATGGGTCATGATCATGGCGTACCAGGTCTATGTCAACTCGTGAGCTGCGCGCGGGCTGGCGCCTGAGAAAGCGCACCGGTTGTCTTCTTCTTCTCTTTTCCATTGCGCACTCGCACTCGCACTCGCACTCGCACTCGGAGCGATGGCAACGTGAACAAGGCCCGCCAGTCGAGTTGTGTGCGCGCACGTTGTAATAATGTATGAGTCATGTCTTATGTTTCTTTTTTTTTTTTTTGATCATTTTTTGTTTCTTTGGAAATCTGTTGTGCATGATATTGATGCGGTGGGAAAGCGCATGGCGGGGGAACCCAAAACCAGATGGTTTTTTTTTTTGTATGGAAGCATTTTGTAGCGTGTTGTTGTCTTACCTCCCCCTCTCCCCCCCTCTCCCCCCCGCGTGCTCCTTCATCTTTCGCATGCGTCGCCACCGAGTCATGGATTCCGGTTTTCCTGTCTTGATTAGATTTTAGGTCGTGAGGTGTCGTGCATCGCTGCTGCTTCGCGAGAGTCACGACCAGTCAGATGCATCCAGCGATTCCCATTCCGTGCCTAGTGCGAGCGTGTTTGTGTCTAACAGCGTTGACATCACACCCCCTTTCCGGCTGGACAGGAACGAAACGGGACGGAACGGGGGCCCGATGAGGAGGGGTCAATGATGATGACCGTGGGCATCATTCATGTTATTGATCAATGATGAGGCTAGGAAAAAAAAACGGCTTTCAAGGGCCCGGAAAAAAACGTATTTAGGGGCCTAGAGTTCCCTGTTTCCTGTGGCTGTTGCTCCCGTCGTCCGGTTTTCATTTTGTGCTCGTCTCATCCGCCGGACACGCTACACTTCCTCATTCTCACTCACCCACATTCACATACAACACAATGGACTTCATCAAAAAGGCCGCCGCCGCCGCTTCCAGCGGTGACAAGAACAACAGCAGCAGCAGCAACACCGAGGCCCAGCAGCCGCCGCCGCAGCAGCAGCCGGGCGGCGAAACCAACCCGGACCAGAAGCCGGCCGAGCAGAGCGGCGCCCAGAAGCAGGATTACGGCGACAAGGGTACCTTGCCTCCATGCCTTTCTTTGTCCTTCCCCTTGGCCTGTACACCTGTACGCCTATCCGTCCCTCCGTCCATGCTTACTGACCCTGGCCCGACGCCTCCATGACAGCGTTCGACTTCATCAGCAAAAAGGCCGGTATCAACCTGAGCCCCGATAACCAGGAAAAGGTCACCGACGGCGCTCGCAGTGCCTACGAGAAGTACTCTGGGTGCGTTGACCAAAACCCCCCCCCCCCCCCCCCCCCCCGGTCCCTTTTTACTCCCCGCGGTATGAGCCAAGCACCAATCTCGCTTGCTGACCTGTACGTCGCCGCCGCACAGCAAGACGGTTGATGCCAAATACTCCAACTAGATTCGTGGTGGGATATATACCGTTGCTCCGTCCCGTCAAGGCGAGCGTATCGGATCGTGAGCCGCGCGCGGATCGAAAGATTGGCGGGTATAGAGGGTGTTTTTGTATATATATATATATATTTTCCCTTCGAAACTCCCCTCTTCATATCGTCTGTATCGATTCGATTGCGGCGAATGAGTGCGACGGGCCGGTCTGGACGAGGGATAATGAATACATATGTGACTCTTGAGGACAAAATTCCAGACGTCAATGCCCAGCCGACGAACGCGGATGCCGAGTCTCCACGCTCAATCAGAAGACGGGGATTGGCCAGTCTGCTCGGCCGTGTGGGGCCTGCCTGCCTCGCCAACCCTTGTCGCGTCCAAGTGCCCTGTTTGTGTTTGTGTGACGGGTGCAGATACGCAAGGGATCCAAAAAAGAAACGGACCAAAGGGCCTCGATCCTCATCCTCCATCATCGCCGTGCACCCAGGCCTTGTTCCCCCTTAACCCAAGCGCCTTGCTCATAGGCGCCTTGTCTCCTTTCTTTTATTCAAAAAACCAAACCAAAACAATCAAATCAAAGGTGCTCGCTCGCCGACAATCCTTTCCAGGCGGACGATAAAATCCCGAGCGGCATCCTTGCAGCCGACGGCCTCTCAAAATGCGCCTGGCCTGACGGCGCGCCGTGTCCCCCACGTCTGGTTTTCTTTTTCTTTTCCCCCGAGCACCCGCGCGACTGAACATTTCCGAACATGTCGGGCTCCCATGATGCCCGTGCCGAGCCGCAGGGCGCGTCCGACGCTCCGACCGCGCAGCCAGACGACTCGATACTGGAACTGCTGCCGCCACAGGCAGGACAAGGCTCCGTCTTCTCTGCGAACACGGCTGCCCGCTCCGCCGTGGAAAGCAGCTACATCGAGGCCGTGACAATGGACGACACGAGAGCGCAGGATGAAACAATGACGCAAGAGGCCGTCTGCCAACACCTGAACGATGTCGAATCTAGCTTCCTCCCCGCGCTTTCTCCCGCCGTTGCCGAACCACGAACACTTGGCCAAGACGGCCACGAAGCCGACGATGTCATGGGGGACACGACGTCGAGCCTCGAGACTCTCGACTCCTCTCCCACTGTGGCGGCCGCAGCGCGAACCGTCTCAAGGGCTGTCAGCATGGCCTCCCCCATGGATGAGGAGGAATCGACCAATAACCGCGATAGCTCGTTCGTCTCCGGGACTGAGGACCCTTTTCAGTCGTCGCAGAACGTGTCCGATCGACTCGATGCTGCAAGCAGCAACGCCAGCAACGCCGGCAACTCGTTGCGCATCGGCAAGCGATCGAAATACCTTCGGAGTCGATACGGCAGCCAGCGATCTTCGGCTTCATCCTTCATATCAAACTCGGACTCACAAGATGGCAGCGACACAGCAACTGTTGGCATAGGGGCCGACCACGGTTCTCCATCGTCGAGCGGAGCTGCACCGGCATTGGGAATGTTGACGCCAGCAGGACATCAGTTCCAGCGTTCGATAAGCATTGGCAGCGTCATCTCTGGCTTTGGCGGCGACGATATCTACGACTCGTCCGGCGGTGGCCACCGCTTAGAGACGCTGCCCGAAGGATCCAGTCCAGCGCAATCCCACTACAACGATCCGCTAAAGACACCGAAGGCGTCACGCGAAAACGTCAACAGGGCCGCCGCTCCGACAGACACCATCCTGGCTCAGCACGTCAAGAATGTCCAGGTGCCCGAGTCGTTGGCGAGGGAGTACAGATTTAAGAACGGTCTGCAGACCCCTCGCCAACCCTTCACGCTCGGGACGGGCACCGTGACCAAGCCGGGCAAGAACCTGACGCTCCGGGAGCAGAGCAGCACGATCGAGCGCCTGTCCAAGGAGAACTTTGACCTGAAGCTCAAGGTCATGTTCCTCAGCGAGCGTCTGGACAGACTCTCGGAGGAGGGCATCAAGGAAATGATTTCCGAGAACGTGGAGCTCAAGACAAGCCTGGCTGTCCTGCAGCGCGACAACAAGGTGCTGAGAAGGCGAGTCAAGGAACTGGAGAAGCAGGCAAAGGAGGAGGACCAGCAGCAGAGACCCAGCACCGGCTCCTCGGCCGACCAGACAGCCAAAATGCCCGACGACGAGGCCTACGAGCGCGAGCAAGAAGTCGTGTTCTTGCGCGAGCGGGTGGAGGAGTATGCGAGCGACGTCGAGAGGTTGCGCACCGAGAGCTTGCACCGCGAAGCAGAAAAGCGCCGCCTTGCCGAGATCGTCAAGACGCTGCAGGCTGGCGCGCGCACCGGAGACAGCCTTGGACAGCAGGAGGAATCCGAGGTCTGGAAGGATCTGCTCGAGCAGGAGACTGCCCGTCGAGAGCAGGCGGACGAGGACAATCGGAGGCTGCGGGACGAGATCTTTGCGCTGAAGAGGGAACTATCTGGGCAGGGGAGCCTGCAACAGCTACAACAACAACACACGACCAACATGTACAACATGCGGTGGAAATCCAGAGATGGTGGCGCCTTCACGCCCAGTCGCCCCCTGTCCGGCGTGTCTGGTGGTGGTGACGAAATCTCCAATGCCAACTCCAGCGTCGCCAGCACCCTGGTGGACCAACTGCGACAGGAGAGCGAGCAGCTCCGCCATGAAAACGCCGAGCTGAGACGCGAGGTCGGCGCGCAGACGTCGATGCTCTCGTCTCGCAACCGCGAGAAGGAGAGGCTCTACCAGGAGATTGAGGATCTCAAGATGGCGCAGCGTCGCGGCGGCACCGCGTCCTCGACCGTGGACAGCATATTTGACCGCTCGGCATCCCGTGCCGGCGGCGGCCATGAAAGGTCGCAATCTCGCGGCAGCGGACGGACCATGCAGACGCTCGCCGAGGAGGAATCCGAGCGCGAGGAGCTCGAGAACAAGCTGGCCGAGCTGCGGGACAAGATGAGCGAGGTCCGGTTGCAGAACCAGGAACTGCAGCGGGAACTCGAGTCGTGCATGGAGGACTTTGAGGCGGCAGTGGAGGGCAAGCGCCAGGCCGAGGAAGGCCTGCTCGTGGTGCAGGAAGACCTCGAAACCGCGCTCAACGACCTCGTCGTCCTGCAGCAAGAACGCGACGAGGCCATCCGCGAACAGGGCGACATGGAGAACGAGTTCGAGGCGCTGCGCCGCGAGGCGCAGGACGAGATTGACGCGCTCGAGGCCGAAGCCGATCAGCGCAACGAGGAGCTGCAGCGCGCCCTGGCGGACCTGAGGGACGGATCGGAGAACTTTGACGCCTTGCAGGAAGAGATGCGCAAGATGAGCGAGGCCCTGGTGCGGCTCGAGGACGAGCAGGACGGCAAGCTGCGCCGCATCAAGCAGCTGGAGGAGGAGCTGGACGCGTCGACCAAGGAGCTCGAGGACCTGGAGCAGAAGCTGGTCGAGGCCAACGACAAGAACCAGCGCTTCTCGATCCAGCAGGAGTCGTCGCAGGGCGAGATCGCCTTTCTGAGGGAGGAGCAAGAGGCCGACAAGATCCGGATCGGCGACCTGGAGGCGGCGGTCGCGGGCGCGGAGCAGAACCTCCGCGACGAGCGGGACCGGGTGCGGGAGCTGGACGCGCGGCTGCGGCAGGAGCGCGAGCAGCGCGAGATCGTCGCCGACCGGGAAAAGGACGAGGTGCAGCAGGTCGTCGACGAGCTGAACCGGGAGGCGTCGGGGGCCAAGGACGAGGTGAGGCGGCTGCGCAAGAGCCTGTCGAGCCGGGAGGTGGAGGCGGCCGAGTGGAAGGAGAGGCTGCTCGAGCTGGAGAACAACCTGCGGGAGGCGCTGGGCGACCTCAGCGGGACGCGGTCGTCGCTCCTCAAGTCCATCGCCAAGATGCAGCGCGAGCTCGAGGACACGGTGCGCGAGCTCGACACGTGCAAGGCGTCGCTGGCCGAGAAGGAGCGCATCGTCAAGCAGAGGGACGCGCTGCTCGAGTCGCACGGCCTCGAGGCCCGCAAGGTGGCCGAGCTGCTGGACAAGGAGCGGCTCGCGCACCGCAACACGAGGGCGCAGTTCGAGACGTTCCAGCGCTCGCACCAGCACCTCACGCACACGGCCAGCACGCAGGACGTCCGGATCGCGGAGCTGGAGAGCACGAGGGGCCAGGACCGCCGCCGGCTCGCCCAGCTGGAGCAGACGGCGCGCGAGCAGCTGACGGAGCGGAACGAGCTGCTCCTCCGGCTGTGGCAGAGGCTGAGCGCGCTCTGCGGCCGCGAGTGGCTCAACAGCAACGCGCTCGTCGACCGGCAGGCCGTGCCGTCGGTCGAGGTGGTCGCGAGCCGCCTGCCCGGCTTCTCGAGGAACCTGCTCGCGGCCGTCAAGACGGTCGAGGGCATGTTCCAGGCGCTGCTGGCCAAGATCCAGGCCGTCGAGCGGGACCTGCACAAGGAGTACCAGGCGCTGGAGGGGGCGCTCGAGGTGCGGGCCAAGAAGCTGGACCGGCTGGAGACGATGGTGCGGAACTCGGTCGCGGCGGGGGCGCTGCCCGCGCAGCGGCAGCAGGAGCAGGAGCAGGACGGCGACGGCGACGGCGACGGCGACGTGCACGACCGGATGCTCCGGCTGGAGGACGCGTACCGGCAGCTCAAGGTGGAGAACGCGACGCTCCGGACCGCCAACGACGTGCGCACCCGCGCCGCAGCCCATCATGCCGGAGGGTCCCCCTCGCCGGGCATCCCCCGCGGGCCCGGCGACCGCGACAAGAGCCGCGTCTCCCTCTCCCTCTCCCAGTCGAGCCACCACCACGACCACCACGCCAAGAGCAGCAGCCGCAGCCGGTCGGGCGCGTCGTCCTCGTCCCGGGCAAACACCCCGTCCGGCATCCCGCGTCCCTCGTCGAGCACCCCCACCGGCATGGAACTGGTCGTGCCCACCACCACCACCACCACCACCACCACCATAAGCACCCCCGTCCGTCAGGACAGCAGCAACAGCAACGGCAACGGCAACGGCAACGGCAACGGCAACGGCAGCAACAACCACAACAACAACAGCAGCAGCAGCAACAGCGAGGCACAGCCGTCCAGTGGCAACGACACCCGCTGGCTGCTCCGGCTGCGGGACATGGAGTACAAGCTCAAGATGGAGCGCGAGGGCAGGAACCAGGACAGGCAGGCGGCGAGGCAGAGGCTCGGGGAGCTGGAGATGGAGAATCGGCAGCTGAGGGATCGGGTGAGGAGGTCGAATACGGATGGGTGATGTGATGTGGGTGGGGTTTCTGGTTTTTTTTTTTTTTTTTTTTCCC
>SRQA01000365.1:0-24685 GCA_018360365.1 Claviceps citrina | reverse complement strand
ATAGTAAGAGCCCTAGCTAATTTAAGTTTACTTTAAAAGATAACTATAAGTTTAATTATAAGATTATTATTAATATCCTTTAAATTAATAGCAAGCTAGTCCTTTATATTATAAATTCTACTATAGCTTTCTAAGCTACTTATTTTCTTAAACTAAGAAAGCAAACTACTAAAGATGTTTAGGACACTATTAGAGCTTATTAAATTAATAGTTATCTTAGACCGCTTAAATAGATTATTTATAATACTAGGAAGAACTTTGCGTTAGTAAAATTCTATTAATACGCCTAAGGGTTAGTAATTAAAGTTAATAAGGTCCCTATAGAAGCTTATAATAGCATTAGAAAGGTTAAAAGATATTACGCTCCCCTCTAATGTGTGTATAGTATTATTAAAAGTAAACTTAAAAACTATATATAGTAAGACTACCTTCTTTAAATAGCTATAAAAGCTATTAATAACTCTACTAGCCTAAATAGCCTTATTCTAACACTCCTTATGTTTAGGGCATATCCGCGACTATTATAAGATTTACTACTAGTGTTTTCTATTATTTAACGCGCTAAAGCAATCTACAAAGCTACCTTTAAAGCCCGCAGATTACTTGCAAAGCGCTAGATTAGTAATGCCCTTGCCTGCTATAATAGGCCTAACACTCTCCTAACTTACTAGATCCTGCTATAATTTAAGGTATAGGTTTAGTATAAGAAAGGTAGTTAGTAAGGTTCTTATAGACTCTTAGCTATAGAAGGTATAACCTATATAGTAAAAATGCCTTTAAGACTAATAAAATTTAGATTTATTATTATAAAGCTATTCCTATATAATCTAAGTAATCTAAAGACTATAGCTAATAAAGAAACCCTTCCTTCTTTACCTACTAATAAGGATAAAGAGAATTATAATAATTAACTATATAAACTAATAAAAAGAGTTACCTTTAACCTTCCTAATAAAAACAATATTAAAAAATAGCTTATTAAGTAAAGCAAAGGCAGACTATAAAAGACCTCTCTAATTAACTAAGACTTTAAGAAATTAATACTTTAAGGCACTTTACTTACTAAAGCGTTTCTTACTATAAAAGAAAAAGGAGATCTTGCCCTTACTTATTAACTCTACTAGTAAGGCATTATAAAGACTATAGGAGTACCTTTTAAAGCATCCTAGTAGAAGAAACTTAACGCTCTACTCTAGTAAGAAGTCTTCTAACTTAAGATCTATAATACTAAAAAACATAGCATATAACGTATTTTTAATAGCTGTTTTATAAATAAAATTAAAGGCAAAGGCACCCTAGTATTATATAAAAAATCATAACTTATAGTATAAGCTTATAATAATACTAGCAAGTAGATAATCTTAACCTAGGCTCCTATAATTTAATAAGCAAGTTAATAGTTAATTATAACTTTAGCTCCTTTACTTGCGAAGAGGGATATTTTTATTAAGCTAAGAGATATTATATAAGCCTACGTTTAATTTATTATAAGCCTTAACTATAAAATCCTATACTAATTACCTAAAGAAGTTAAAGATTAGTATCCTCCTAGTATAATTATAGTAATTATTAAGCCTCTCTATAAAATCCCTAAGGCTAGTATATACTAGTAGGCAATATACTAGAAGCATTATTATAAGAAGTTATTTATAATGCCTTCTATATATAACCCTTACCTCCTTATTAGTAGCTCCGCAGATAAATTTAGCATTATAAGCATGTAGACTAATAATACCCTTATCTTAGCTAATTAACTGTTTTCTAATTAAGAAGAAAATAAACTATAAGCTACTAAATTCCTTACTAAGCTAAAGGAGAAGCTTATAATAAACTACCCTCTAATCTTTAATAGTTATAAGTTTACTCTTAATACTAATTCCTCCGTTTCTCTTTACTAAAAAGGGCAGATTAGCAAGCTTTAACTTATTAATAAAGATCTAGAGAAGCGCTAGGAGAAATATTATTTATAAAGAGCTTATAAAGCGTATATTACTATAATCTATTAACCTAAAGCCACCTTTAACCTCTCTTTTATAGCATAAAGGCAAGATCTTATAGATAAGGATATTAAATTCCTTAATAAGAGGCTTTAGTAATAAATAGATTACCTAGATTAAGGGCTATGTTATATCCTAATTAACCTTAAAAAAGCAAATCTCTTTGTCTTTATTAATAGATTCTTTGCAAATAATAAAGACTTTAGCTCCTAGATTAGATACCTTATTATAATTAGAAATAAGGACTTTAGCGAGGCTTAATTTATAATAAAAGGCAATATTATTATGTATAGCTTAATAAAGTGTAAACGTGTTACACATAGCGCCCTTGCTTCTAAATTATATAGTATAGTTTAAGGTGCTAATATAGCCTACGTAATTAGCATAATTATTAAGATAATCACAGACTAGCTTAATCTGCCTAAAATTCTAATAATCTTATATATAGATTTAAATTTGCTATATAAATGCCTTATTAAGCTTAGTACTACTAAAGAGAAGTAATTAATAATTAATATTATAGCCCTTTAGTAATTATATAAACGCAGAGAAATCTTTAAAATCCGCTAGATTAATAGCAAGAATAACCTAGCTAATATAATAATAAAGACTTTACTAAACCAAGCGCTTAAGACCCTTATTAATATAAATAAGATTATAATTAGAATAGAAGGTTAGGTAAAAAGAGTAGTATAAGACCTACTAGAAGGGTTATTATAAGAGTTATTATAAGAAGCATATATACTTTAATTTTTATAATAGTAGCTGCCCTATTAAGATACATAGACCTTAATTTTGTAGCCTATAAAGGCCTCTGTTAAGAGTTATAGATCTTAAGCAGTAGCGTTGTAATATATATAATTATAATAACTTCTATATTTATTTCTTTAGCTACGACTGTAGCGTGTTATATGTGTTTTAGGGATATTAGGGTTATACTAATTAGTACCTATTATATTATAATAACTATTGCTATTTCCTTTATTACTTTGTATAAGGATTTAATTAAGGGATTAAATTAATTAGCTAAGTATTTAATATATTTAGCAGGGAGGGATTAGAGGCTCTTTATATTATATTAATTTCTAGTATAAAAAGAGAAGAGTGCTAGTATTAATATTAACGTAATAGGTTAGGTTAATATAGACCTAGCGCATCCTAATTAGCTGTATCTAAGCTCGCCTTAGATAGGTGGCTAGTGCGCTAGTCACATAACCTATAACTTTGCGCGTCACGAAAACTACCAAAAGGCCTCCTACTTAGCTAGCTAGATAGTAATATTAATAATATTAACCAGAATCCTAGTACTTCCTTTTGCGCGCGCATTGCTTGTTATTTCTTGTACCTTTGTTATTAATTCGCCTGTGTATGAATTAACAATTACAATAACTTCTATATTTATTTCTTTAGCTATAACCGCAGCGTATTATGTGTGTTTTAGGGATATTAGGGTTATACTAATTAGTACCTATTATATTGTAATAACTGTTGCTATTTCTTTTGTTACTTTGTGTAAGAATTTAATTAAGGGATTAGATTTAATTAGCTAAGTGTTTAATATATTTAGCAGGGAGGGATTAGAGGCTCTTTGCATTATGTTAATTTCTAGTATAAAAAGAGAAGAGTGCTAGTGTTAATATTAACGCAACAGGTTAGGTTAATGTAGACCTAGCGCACCCTAATTAGCTATATCTAAGCTTGCCTTAGATAGGTAGCTAGTGCGCTAGTTACGTAACCTATAACTTTACGCATCGCGAAAACTACTAAAAGGCCTCCCACTTAGCTAGCTAGATAGTAATATTAAGAACGTTAACTAGAATCCTAGTACTTCCTTTTGCGCGCGTATTGCTTGTTATTTCTTATACCTTTGTTATTGATTCGCCTGTGTACGAATCAACAATTTTAGCTATATAACTATATCTATTATAAAGTCTGCAAATGCTACTATTAAGAGGTTCCTTTAGGGTAATATAGGTAATTTAGCTTTTGTTTTTAGCAAGCTTTAACTCTTCTAGACTACTTAATACGCAGCTATTTAGACTTATAAGGTAAAGAGGTTTAATAAGCTACTAAATTATACTTAATTACCTTATTATTAGCTAATTTACAATTGAATTTCTTACGCGGCGTTATAGCTTATAATTAACAAAGAAAGGGCTCTTAACCCTAACCCCTCTAAAACGCCTAATATACCTTGCCTCCCTTATTATTATATTACAGCCCTAGGGGTTCTCTATAGGCACTAATTATAGCAGCAGATTTATAATAAGTAGCTTATTAAAGAGAAAGAAATTAATATGTATTAGTAATAATACTACTAGGGAGCTCTAAAAGACTCTAATTTATAGCTAGGACTATTTAACCCTACTATTATTAAGGCAAAAGGCAGGCTAAAGGGGTCTCTTAGGTTAGAAAAAAGTAATAATATCTCCTAATTTGCCTGCTAAGATCCCTCTTTATTTAAGAGAGTTAAGGTAGCTAAGGCAGCTAAGGCTTAGCAGGATTGCAAGACTTTAAACGCGTTAAACGCTCTATCTTTAACCACGCCTCTAATTATAACAAAGACTTTAATAACTATAATAGCTATTAGGCTTTAAAGGCTATAATTAGGCAATATATATAAGCTAGGCATTATATAACTATAGGCATATCTTAGGGCTTTGGATTAAATTAAAGATATTAATAATAACACAAACAAAGACATAGCTAATAAGGGTGATAAGGCTAATGTAGCTAATAAGGATTATAGTAATTATAATGCCTTAGGCTAGGAGTAGAATATTACGCAAATTCTAGGAATTTAAGGGTAATATTAATGCTTAGATTAAAGGCGAAATTATAGCAAAGAAAGCGTTTATAGAGGTTAAGAGGGAGCTCTTATAGATAGCTTTAAACTAATAGTTGCCTTGCGAATAGCTTTAATTATATATGTATATGTGTGGCATAGTCGCGACTATAAGCCCTATATAGGGCTGTGGCCTTAGACAATGACTACGTGGGTTGTGTGTGAATTACTATAGAACGCCAGTAGCGGCAGTCTTCCGCCACAGCCAGCCATAGGTTAGGTGCCGCCGACTCTACGCTGGGTGCCAAATAAATCGACCCTTATTATAAAAGAAGACTTTAATAAGGAGGGTAATACTATACTTATAACTATTAACCTACCTTATATTTAGTATATCCTTATTACTATTTAATTAGGTAAACTAGACTATAAGCATAGTCTTTATAGAAAATTATATAAAAGCTACTAGAAAGGCCGCTAGAAATATATATAAGACACGCGTATGCTAGTAGCTAATCCTTATATTTGTTATGGACTGGCCCTATTGCTACTGCTAATAGGCGTTAGAATGCTATTAAAAGATATAAAAAGAAAGGAAGGAAAGGTAACACAAAGACCCTATTATACCCCCTTTATACCCTTACTATAGATACCCCCCTATTATTATGCGTAAGCCCTACGCGTAAGGTAAGGTGCGTATAACCACTAATACACACCTATATTAGCCCTATATTAGGCAAAGCCTAATACTATTACATAGCCTTCTGCCCTAGGTAGTAGCTATGCTATGTAGACACTACCTATACAAAAGCATTAGGTTAGTAAGAAAAAGCTATAGGTAAGTAAATTAAGAAACAAAACATTTCTATTATATTAAATACTACTAGGGGAGGTAAGCTAGCCTAGCTAGGATAGGCACTAGACTAGTAAGTTAAAGAGATAGTCTAGGAATAGGCAGTAGACTAAGATAGAGGAATATAAAACTAAATAAAACTATAAACCCTGCTAGGTAGCGTAAATAAGTAATATAATAAACATAATAGGCGTAGTGTAAGTATAACACACTATACTAAATAGCTAGCATAAAAGTAAGATATAAGCTATTAATAGTTGCTAGTAGTTAGACTATATCTAAGTAACCTACCTAATATTAGTACTTAGTTAGAGTAAGGCGCCTGTATTAGGCATAAGAAGCAAGCTATTAATAGCTAGCATAGCTAGCTAGTATTATAAGAACCTATAGTTATTATTATTTGTATATAACACCTAGACTAGATAACGCTATATTAGACACCTATTAGAGGTATAAAAACCTTATCTTATCCGCCCCTAGAGTTCTACTAACTATTTTTCTTTATTCCCCCTATTATAAAGAGTTTTTATTTTATTACTTATTGCCTCCTTATAGACTTATTATTATACTTAAGCCTACTTTATATTACTAAATCCTATGCTTAGTTACTTACTATATTATAGCTACCCTAAGGCCTACTACTACTATAATACCTACTATTACTATACTACCTAGGCTATGCCTAGGCACTATTTCCCTTATATAGCTTTTAGAATATTAGCAAGTAGCCCCTACCTGCCCTAGTTACTTATATATACCTATAGCTACTATAGCCTCCCCTAGGCGCGCTATACTAGCCCTTATAACTACCTTTTAGTATATAAGGTAATATCCTACTCTTATACTAATACTAGGCATAGGCCCTAGGTAAGTTTATTATAAAAGGAGACTCTAATAAGGAGGGTAATACTATGCCTATAACTATTAACCTACCCTATATCTAGTATATCCTTATTACTATTTAATTAAGTAAACTAAACTATAAGTATAGTCCCTATAGGAAGTTATATAAAAGCTACTAGAAGGGCTACTAGAAATACGTGTAGAATATACGTATACTAGCAGCTAATCCTTGTATTAGGCATACTATACGCGCCCTAATATAAGCTATAGCTAGGGGCTACGCTATTATTATACTAGAGGTGTACTACAAGGGGACCTAGCGGATCTAAATAGCTACTATTTTAATACCTAAATTCCATGCCCTAGATAATAGATTTACTAACTTATACTACTACGCTAAATATGCCCTAGTTACTATCTAGACTATTTATAATACCCCTGCTACTACTATACCTACTAATAACGCGCTTATTATAAGGAGTGCTATGCCTATACTACCTAGTAATATAGTTATTAACTTATTCCTTATATCCCCTAGTGCCCTTATCTAGGGCACTATATAGCTACTAGTCTAACCCCTTGCCTAGCTTAGAAGCGTGCTATTTATATAGGGGGAGTAGAATGCCTAAGCTATAGCTAGCTACTAATAGTATACTATATAGTTCTTTAGGGCTATATAAAGGGCTATAGAGAAGTAGATAGTAATGCTATAGAGCGTTATATAACTACTATAGTAATCCTATAAGCCTAGCCTATAGGTAGAGGAATTACTAAACACCCCTTAATACCCTTAATATACCTTATAAAGGCATATACTAAAGAGCTATTAATACTACTAAGAGAGAGATAAGAGGGATGCATAGGTAATCTTAATAGCACTATCCTAAATATAGTATAATACCCTCTCCCCTAACCCCTATAATAATAAGCTACCCCTAAAGTTACCTAGTAACTAATATAGGGTTTACTAAGGCAGGGAAGGAAGAAGGGTAAGTAAGAGAGAGGGGGAAGAAGACTAATTAGGGGTAAGTTAGGCCTTAAGTAGTAAATATATATAGCTTTATAAGAGAACCTTATTTAAGAACCTACTAGGGACTATTATTATACTATACACTACCCTATTTTACCTTATAGTCCGCTAGGGCCTATATGTTTGCTAGGTTTTTAAGCGGCTTTTATATTAGTATTAAGTATCTTACTTATTTAATAAGGATATCCTAATAGTGCCTATAGCCTTACGTATTATAGGCTACTAGCACCTTCTTAACCTAGTATTCCTTATAAAGCTTATTATTCTTATTATTTTATACCCACGCAGGCCCTAGGCATATATTACACTAGGGCTAGCTAGGAAGTAAATTAGTAGTAGCGTGCTTAATAAGGTTAATATAGAAAATAAGGTAAATACCTTAGGGTATATTAAGTTAGATTATTAGTAGTATAGGGATAGCTATAATATAGTACTTAGCTACTACCTAGTCTAGCTTCTTAGAGGGGTAGTTAGTTTTAATATAGTAAAGGAAGAGCTATACCTAGTCCCTAACCTAGAACTACTTTATAAGGCAACGGGAGGTAGCTATACTATCTTATTATTATTACTAAGCAAAGGTAATAACTACCTAGGCTAATTTAGAAGCCTCCTAAAGTTATAAGGCAAACTAGGCTGCCTATCCTATGCTTATAGTAGTGCTAAAAGTAAGGTCTGTAGGAACCTAGACTAGATTAATATTATATTTATAGAGTAGCTAGTTTAGACTAAAGCTAGTAATAAAGGAAGCCTAATTATTAAGCATAAGCTAGTATACTACTAGGTGCTTAGGCTAATTAAACTATAAAAAGGAAATATAAAGATATAGGATAGCCTACACCTCTTAGTTAGCTTACTTTATGCCCCTATTAGTCTAGGGGTAGTAGGAGGTAAAAAGTAACTATTTAGTTTTAATAATTAAGCATAAGGTAGTCTAGAACTTACTTAGCTAGTCCAAGCTATAATTAGTAATAATAAAGGTAGGGAACCTATAGAACTACTACTAGTATATCTTAAACCTCTCCGCGCACGCCTTAGTAAAGATACTAGTTATAGCCTTAAGCTAAATAAACTTAGAAAGGCAGTCTGTAATTACTATAAGGAAAGAGGGATTAGATAGCCTATGCGTGGGCAGGCCTATTATAAAGTTAACTAAGATCTAGGACTAAAAGTAGTTAGGAATAGGAAGGGGTTTTAGAAGGCCTTACTACTACTAGTAGCTCTTATAGCTACTATAGTAATAATAATTCTAGACATAGCAGGTAATATCTTAGGATATGCCTGCTTAGTAGAATTATTACTAAAGGGTCTAAAAGGTAGTGTTATAATCTAAATAGCTTGCTACTAGTAACTTATAGTACTCCTAAATAAGGGTAGTTATTAATAGCTTTTATTAAGGCACCTATGTCTAGCTATAAAACTAAAGTACCCTATAAGTGCTAATACTATAGTCTATAATCTACTCCCTTATCTTAGCCTTTATAGGGAATTACTATATATTTCTGTAAATAATAGTAAGGTAGTAGTAGTATACTATATTATAAGTAACTACTATATCCTAAAGTGCCTAAAGGTAGGGAGAGAAAAAGACTTTATTACTAAAAAGTAATATAATATTAGTGCTAAAAGGGTTAGGGTTACCTATAGAAATAGCCTAGATAAATAAAGGTTAAAAGAGGTGGCTATACTATAGGGTTAGCCCTACCTTATTTTAGCCCTATTAGAAGAGTGTATTAGTATACTACTAGTGCTACGCAGGTTAGTACTATAGGTAGTAATAATACTATAAGAGTGTCTTAGCCTAGTAAGCCTAATACTTAGTTATAATTTTAGAGGTTATAAAGTACTTAAGGCTCTTATAGTTAGTATAAATAGTAAAGGGCTTAGAGACACCCTAGAGCTTAGCTAATTATGCCTTAAGGCAGGAGATAATAGCTAGGAGCTTCTTATTATAAATAGTGTAGTTTTGCTAAGGGGGGGTTAGCTAGGCTAAGTAGTAGGCAATAAGGTACTAAATGCTATCTGTCTAGAGCTAAAGGAGGTAACTACTAAGGGTAATACTAGAGTAGTCTGCCTTAACTATTATATCCTAGTTAGGGTCCTATTAAGCTAGGATTAGGTCTAAAATAAAGAGGCGCTTAAGCTTATTAAAAGCATAGGCCTCCTGCTACCCCTAAATAAAGAAAACACCCTTTTTTATAAGATTATAAAGGGGGTTAGTAACTTAGGAGAAATTTAGAATAAAGTTATAGTAAAAATTCACAAAACTAAGGAAGCTATATATACCCTATAGCTTTATTAGGGCTGCCTAGTCCTAAATAGCCTAGACTTTAGTAGGGTTAGGGTACATACTCTTGCCTACTATAATAATATACCTAAGGTAGTAGACCTATTAGGTAGTAAAGACAGACTTATTAAGGTTAAGGTAAAGGCCTGCTGCCTACAGGCGGCTAAAAACCACGCAAACCTTCTGCAAATAGTTACGCCTTAAGCTACTAGAATAAACTAGAATATTATCTAAGTATACTATAATAAAGTTACTAAGGGTATTACTAAGGGTATTATTAATATAATACTAGAAAGTAGCAGGCGCACCTGCTAGGCTAAAGGGGCAGATAAGCTACTTAAACAGCCTAAACCACATCTAGAACGCTATAAGAGCCTTATTCCCCTTAGCAACCTATAGCTTATAAAAAGCCGCCTAAATATTTACCTTAGTAAACTATTATATATAGGCTAGAGAGTAAAGGGTTTCCTTAATAAGAGGCAATAGGTAGTAGTCTTGCTTTATAATCTTATTAAGAGTATAGTAATTTATATAGAACTACTAGCCCCTGCTAGCCTTCTTAACTAAGAAGACTAGAGTAGCTACTAAAGAAAAGCTAGCTTAAATCTATCCCTTATTTAAGAGCTTTATAAGCTACTGCTAGAGTTTAAGTAACTAGTTCTAAGGTATAGAGTATAATAAGCCCTAAGGGAGAGAGGGGAGGGACTTATTAGGAGACTTATAAAGATAAATATAGTAGTCTAAGGTACTATAATAAGGTAGGAGAGCGTTTGCCTTAGACTTATTAAAGAGATTAGTAAAGTTATAAAGCTTAGCTAGCAGGGCTATATAGGGGTTCTTAGGCTATAACTTAGGCGTGGTAACCTAAAGGATAGATATTAACTTATATAAGCTAGTGCCTATAAACTAAATAGTTATATCCTAAAGGCAGTAAGCTTGCTTAGCTATAGCTACAAAGGCAGACCCTATTATACCCTATATAACCTTACCCTAGGCATAACTTAAGGACTCCCACACTATAAGGCCTTCTGCCACGCCTACTATTAGCTCCTACTAAGTAGTATAGAGGGTAATATTATAGTATTTTATTTATAGTAGGCTAAAGATTATATCCTAGGCAAGGCCTAGGACTATATAAAGGCAAATAAATAACTACTAGCTATTAATATTAATTATAGCGCAGGCAAGGTAAGTAATACTAAACTCCTTTTTAAGTGCCTATTATTCCTACTATTAAACCTTAATAGTAGTCCTTACCTAGTGCCTTAAAGGCAGCTAGATAAGCTTAAGGCCTAGCTATTAAGTAGTAGACTTACTAATAGTACTATAGTACTTATAGCTATAGTTAATTAGGGTGTTTATAAAGGAGGATAAGTTAAAGAGAATAGAAATAGAGAATACTAGGTAATTTATGTATTTATAAATTTTATTATACTTTATTAACTTTATCTCCTTCTAACCTAAAGTCTACTATATAATAAAGCCTAGAAGCCCTTACATAAGACTTGCTATAAAAGCTAGTCTTTTCCTATCCTATTCTCCTCCTCCTTCTTATACTTATAGTTATTAGCCTTAGTAATAGCCTGCTAAATATAAACCTTAGGCTAAAAAAAGGGAAGGAGGGAGTAGTTATAAGCTATATAACCTATCTCTCTATAGCATAAGTAAGTACTAGACTCTTAGTAACACACTATCTCCTAGTTAGTTACCTACTTAGCTTATGCCTAAGTAAAGGGTAAGGCTATATTCTTAGCCTTTAGCTTTTTCTTTTTCCTACCCTTACCCTAGGTTCTTATAGTATTTACCTTAGATATAGCTATATTCCCTTTATAGTTAGTAGTATAGTAATACTAGGCTAGAGGATTTATTAGATACCTAATATAAAAGCAATCCTTAAGTATAGAGGTCTTAAGGTCTAGGGCAATAGTATAGTACTACTTTATAGTAGTATTATAGCTATTATAGGAGATACTATAGCTAATATATATACTATATATTTGCTTATTAAGCACATAGTATAGCTTAGTAAGATAGACCTTATTATCCTAGCTTATACTACTAGTAAGGGAGAGTTTTTACTTAAAGTAAATAAAGAAGGTAAAGAAGGATTTATTACTAGCCTGCTTTATTTAGTTAAGTTTAGTAAGGGCTATTTTATAATAATAAGGGTTAGAGTAAAGCTTAGAGAGATAGTCTAGAAAGGCAGCTAGGTTATAGTAAATAAGATCCCCCTTTTTAAAGAATAAGGCAACCTTAGCCTAAATAAAGGATAAAAGGTTTTAGTAAATAAATATCTACTAGTTTATAGCAAAACTAATAAAGTTATAATTTACTTATAGCTTATACGCTATAAAGAAGCGCTAGGCATTAAAGGTAAATTATTTGCTATTATAAGGAGAGCTAGTTAGAATTAGCTTATAGCAGACTAAGAGCGTAGTAGGAGGGGAAGGAAGGTTAGTTACCTTAAAAGGAAGAGTTATATTAGTAGGTAAGGGAAGGAATATAGCTAAGGTAGTAGTAGTAGTGGATTAGATTATATAGTTAGCAGCAGCTTATATAGCCTAAATTACAGCTATAGTAGTGTCTTCCCGCTTCTATATAGTATTAAGGCGCTATTATATAGCTATAAGGGTATTACCTTATATAATTAGGGTTATATTAATATAGTTAAGAATTACTATTATATCTTCTACTATAAGAGAAGCAGGTCTATTAGCCTATGTGTTTGTGTTTATATTTAAAGGTATATTAACTTATTTTAGTAGCTAAAAGAAATATAAGGCTAGAGGATATTTTTTAAATATTATAGACTAGCCTTATTACTACTACTAATAGGCATTAGAATACTATTAAAAAACATAAAGAAAAAGGAAGGAAAGGTAATATAAAGACCCTGTTATGCCCCCTTTATACCCTTGCTATAAATACCCCCCTATTGTTATGCGTAAGCCCTACGCGCGAGGCGAGGTGCGCACAACCACTAATGCGCACCCGCATCGGCCCCACATTAGGCAAAGCCCAATACCATCATAATATTAGGCATACTATATACACCCTAATACAAGCTATAGCTAGGGGCTGTGTTATTATTATACTAAAGGTGTATTATAAGGGAACCTAGCAAATTTAGATAGCTACTATCTTAATACCTAAATTTTATGCCCTAAGTAATAAATTTACTAACCTATACTACTATGCTAAGTATACTTTAGTTACTATTTAAACTATTTATAATACCCTTACTATTACTATACCTACTAATAACACGCTTATTATAAGGAGTGCTATGCCTATACTACCTAGTAATATAGCTACTAACCTATTCTTTATATTCCCTAGTGCTCTTATTTAGGGCGCTATATAGCTATTAGTCTAACCCCTTACCTAGCTTAGAAGTATATTATTTGCATAAGAGAAGCAAAATGCCTAGGCTATAGCTAGCTATTAGTAGTATACTATATAGTTCTTTAGGGCTATATAAAAAGCTATAAAGGAGTAGATAGTAATACTATAAAGTATTATATAGCTACTATAGTAATCCTATAGGCCTAGCCTATAGGTAAAGGAATTACTAAACACCCCCTAATACCTCTAATATACCCTATAAGGGCATATACTAAAGAGCTATTAATACTACTAAGAGAGAGATAAAAGGAATATATAAGTAATCTTAATAGTGCTATTCTAAATATAGTATAATACCCCCTCCCCTAACCCTTATAATAATAAGCTACCCTTAGAGTTACCTAGTAACTAATATAAGGTTTACTAAGGCAAGGAAGGAATAAAAGTAAGTAGGAGAAAGGGGGAAGGAAACTAATTTAGGGTAAGTTAGGCCCTAAGTAGTAAATATATATAGCTTTATAAGAAAACCCTATTTAAGAACTTATTAGGGACTATTATTATATTATATACTATCTTATTCTGCCTTATAGTTTGCTAAGGCCTATATATTTACTAGGTTCTTAAGTAGCTTTTATATTAGTATTAAGTGTCCTACCTATTTAATAAGAATATCCTAATAATACTTATAGCCTTATATATTATAGGCTGCTAGTACTTTTTTAACCTAGTATTTCTTATAAAGCTTATTATTCTTATTATTTTATACCTATATAGGCCCTAGGCATATATTACACTAGGGCTAGTTAGGGAGCAAATTAGTAATAGTATACTTAATAAGGTTAATATAAAAGATAAGGTAAATACCCTAAGGCATATTAAGATAGACTATTAGTAGTATAGGGATAGCTATAATATAATACTTAGCTATTACCTAGTCTAGCTTCTTAGAGAGGCAGTTAGTTTTAATATAATAAAGGGAGAGCTATACCTAGTCCCTAACCTAGAACTACTTTATAGGGTAATAGGAAGTAGCTATATTATTCTATTATTATTACTAAGCAAAGGTAATAGCTACCTAGGCTAGCTTAGAAGCCTCCTAAAGTTATAAGGCAAACTAGGCTACCTATCCTATACTTATAGTAGTGCTAGAAGTAAAGTTTATAGGAACCTAAACTATATTAATATTATATTTATAAAGTACCTAGTTTAGACTAAAGCTAGTAATAAAGGAAGCCTAATTATTAAGCGTAAGCTAGCATACTACTAGGTGCTTAGGCTAATTAAACTATAAAAAAGAAATATAAAAATATAAGATAGCTTATACCTTCTAGTTAGCCTACTCTATACCCCTATTAGTTTAGGGGTAGTAGGAGGTAGAAAGTAATTATTTAGTTTTAATAATTAAGCATAAGGTAGTCTAGAACTTACTTAGCTAGTCTAAGCTATAGTTAGTAATAATAAAGGTAGGGAACTTATAAAACTATTATTAGTATATCTTAAACCTCTCTACGCATACCTTAGTAAAGATACTAGTTATAGCCTTAAGCTAGATAAACTTAGAAAAGTAGTCTGTAATTACTATAAAAGAAAAGGGATTAGATAGCTTATATATAAGCAAGCTTATTATAAAGTTAACTAAGATCTAGGACTAGAAGTAATTAGAAATAGGGAGGGGTTTTAGGAGGCCCTACTACTACTAGTAGCTCTTATAGCTACTATAGTAGTAATAATTCTAGATATAGTAGGTAATATTCTAGGATATGCCTGCCTAGTAAAACTATTACTAAAGGGTCTAGAAAGTAGTATTATAACCTAAATAGCCTACTACTAGTAACTTATAGCACTCCTAAATAAGGGTAGTTATTAATAGCTTTTATTAAGGCACCTATATTTAGCTATAGAACTAAAGCACTTTATAAGCGCTAATACTATAGTTTATAATCTACTTCCTTATCTTAGCCTTTATAGGGAATTATTATATATTCTTATAAATAATAGTAAGGTAGTAATAGTATATTATATTATAAGTAACTACTATATTCTAGAGCGCCTAAAGGTAGGGAGAGGAAAAGACTTAGTTACTAAAGGGTAGCGCTATATTAATACTAAAGGGATTAGGGTTAGCTATAAAAATAGCCTAAATAAATAAAGGTTAAAGAAGGTAGCTATACTATAAGGTTAGCCCTACCTTATCCTAGCCTTATTAGGAGAGTGTATTAGTATACTACTAGTACTATATAAGTTAGTACTATAAGTAGTAATAATACTATAAGAGTATCTTAGCTTAGTAAGCCTAATGCTTAGTTATAATTTTAGGGGTTATAAAGTACTTAAGGCTCTTATAATTAGTATAAATAGTAAAGGGCTTAGAGATATTCTAAAGCTTAGCTAACTATACCTTAAGGCAGGAGATAATAGCTAGGAGCTTCTTATTATAAATAGTATAGTTTTGCTAAGGGAAGGTTAGCTAGGCTAAGTAGTAGGCAATAGGGTACTAAATACTATTTATTTAGAGCTAGAGAAGGTAACTACTAAGGGCAATACTAGAGTAGTTTGCTTTAACTATTATATTTTAGTTAAGGTCCTATTAAGCTAGGATTAAGTCTAAGATAAAGAGGTGCTTAAGCTTATTAAAAGCGTAGGCCTCTTACTACCCCTAGATAAAGGGAATACCCTTTTTTATAAGATTATAAAGGGGGTTAGTAACTTAGGAGAAATTTAGAATAAAGTTATAGTAAAAATTTATAAAACTAAGGAAGCTATATATACCTTATAGCTTTATTAAAGCTACCTAGTCCTAAATAGTCTAGACCTTAGCAAGGTTAGGGCGCACGCTCTTGCCTACTATAATAATATATCTAAGGTAATAAACTTATTAGGTAGCAAAGATAAACTTATTAAGGTTAAGGTAAAGGCCCACTGCCTGTAGGCGGCTAAAAACCACGTAAACCTTCTATAAATAATTATGCCTTAAGCCACTAAAATAAACTAGGATATTATCTAAGTATACTATAATAAAGTTACTAAGGGCATTACTAAGGGCGTTATTAATATAACGCTAGAAAGTAGCAGGCACACCTACTAGGCTAAAGGGGCAGATAAGCTACTTAAATAGCCTAAACTATATCTAAAACATTATAAGAGCCTTGTCCCCCTTAGTAACCTATAGCTTATAGAAAGCTACCTAAATATTTACCTTAGTAAACTATTATACATAGGCTAAAGAGCAAAGGGTTTTTTTAATAAAAGGTAATAGGTAGTAGTCCTACTTTATAATCTTATTAAAAGCATAGTAATTTATATAAAACTACTAGCCCTTGCTAGCCTTTTTAACTAAGAGGACTAGAGTAGCTACTAAAGAAAAGCTAGCTTAGATTTATTCCTTATCTAAGAGCTTTATAAGCTACTACTAGAGTTTAAGTAACTAGTCCTAAGGTATAAAGTATAATAAGCCCTAAAGGAGAGAGGGAAGGGACTTATTAGGAGACTTATAAAGATAAATATAGTAGTCTAAGGTGTTATAATAGGGTAGGAGAGCGTCTGCCTTAGACTTATTAAAGAGATTAGTAAAGTTATAAAGCTTAGCTAATAAGGCTATATAGGGGTTCTTAGGCTATAACTTAGGCATAGTAACCTAAAGAATAAATATTAACTTATATAAGCTAGTGCTTATAAACTAAATAGTTATATCCTAAAAGTAGCAAGCCTACTTAGCTATAGCTATAAAGGCAGACCCTATTATGCCTTATATAGCCTTGCCCTAGGCGTGACTTAAGGACTCCTATATTATAAAGCCTTTTGCTATACTTATTATTAGCTCTTACTAAGTAATATAAAGGGTAATATTATAGTATTTTATTTATAGTAGGCTAAAGATTATATTTTAAGTAAGGCCTAGGACTATATAAAGGCAGACAAATAACTACTAGCTATTAATATTAATTATAGCGTGGGTAAGGTAAGTAATACTAGACTCCCTCTTAAGTGCTTATTATCCCTACTATTAAACCTTAATAGTAGTCCTTAC
Organism: Claviceps citrina; assembly: GCA_018360365.1. Taxonomy (NCBI): domain Eukaryota; kingdom Fungi; phylum Ascomycota; class Sordariomycetes; order Hypocreales; family Clavicipitaceae; genus Claviceps; species Claviceps citrina. The sequence goes on along the minus strand of SRQA01000365.1, from coordinate 7,521 downwards.
CTAGTGCCTTAAAGGTAGCTAGATAAGCTTAAGGCCTAGCTATTAAGCAGTAAACTTACTAATAGTGCTATAGCACTTATAGCTATAGTTAATTAAGGTGTTTATAAAGGAGAATAAGTTAAAAAAAATAAAAATAAAGAATACTAAGTAATTTATATATTTATAAATTTTATTATACTTTATTAACTCTACCTCCTTTTAACCTAGAGTTTACTATATAATAAAGCCTAGAAGCCCTTATATAAGATTTGCTATAGGGGCTAGTCTTTTCTTATTTTATTCTCCTCCTTCTCCTTATACTTATAGTTATTAGCCTTAGTAATAGCCTACTAGATATAGACCTTAGGCTAAAAAAGGGGAAGGAGGGAGTAGTTATAAGCTATATAACCTATTTTTTTATAGTGTAAGCAAGCACTAGACTTCTAGTAATATACTATCTCCTAGTTAGTTACTTACTTAGCTTATGCCTAGGCAAAGGGCAAGGCTATATCCTTAGCCTTTAGCTTCTTCTTCTTCCTGCCCTTACCTTAGGTTCCTATAGTATTTACCTTAAATATAGCTATATCTCCCTTATAGTTAGTAATATAGTAATACTAGGCTAAAGGATTTATTAAATACCTAGTATAGAAGTAATTCTTAAGTATAAAAGTCTTAAGGTCTAGGGCAATAGTATAATACTACTTTATAGTAGTATTATAGCTATTATAAGAGATACTATAGCTAATATATATACTATATATTTACTTATTAAGTATATAGCGTAGCTTAGTAAGACAGACCTTATTATCCTAGCTTATACTACTAGTAAGGGAGAGTTTTTACTTAAAGCAAATAAAGAAAATAAAGAAGGATTTATTACTAGCTTACTTTATTTAGTTAAGTTTAGTAAGGGCTATTTTATAGTAATAAAGGTTAGAGTAAAGCTTAGAGAGATAGTCTAGAAAGGTAGCTAAGTTATAGTAAATAAGATTACCCTTCTTAAAAAATAGGGTAACCTTAGCCTAAATAAAGAATAAGAGGTTCTAGTAAATAAATATTTACTAGTCTATAGTAAAACTAATAAAATTATAATTTACTTATAGCTTATATACTATAAAGAAGCGCTAGGTATTAAAGGTAGATTATTTGCTATTATAAGGAGAGCCTATTAGAATTAGCTTATAGTAAACTAGGAGCGTAGTAAGAGGTAAAGGAAGGTTAGTTACCCTAAAAGAAAGGGTTATATTAGTAAGTAAGGGAAGGGATATAGCTAAGGTAGTAGTAGTAATAAATTAGATTATATAGTTAGCAGTAGCCTATATAGCCTAAATTACTACTATAGTAGCGTCTTCCTACTTCTATATAGTATTAAGGCGCTATTATATAGCTATAAGGGTGTTACTATGAGGTGCGGCCCCACAAGACAGGCCACGCCGGATTGCCCGGCGACGTCACGGAGAATTCCTAGCTAATGCCTAGGGCTTGCGCACGCGGCTAGCATATCTAGTAATACGTGCGCGTACTATTCTTGCTTAGTAAGCTTAAGTCCTTTTATAATATAATATATGCCTTTTTACTACTACCTAGCTATAATATCTTTTATAATTCTTAAGCTTTAACCCTAGCTACCTAGTAGTAAAGATAGCACTTATAATAAGATCTATAACTAAATTAGGGAATAATATATATTTAGCACCTCTTAAAACACTACCTTTAGTGTTATATAATAGCTCTAGCCTTACTTTAATAAAGTTATCTATAGGCTAAGACTTTAAGACTACTAAGCAAGCTATTTATAAGTAAATTGCCTAGCTTAAGATTCTTAAATAACTTTAGGAATAGGAAAAGGAATTACTTTAGTAACTTAGTATATATAAAAACCTGCCTAAACGCTAGTAATATTATAATAATTCCTTTAATAGTAAAAGAGGAGAAGTTAAAGTTAGGAATATTATAGAGCTTACTTACCTTACTAACTTATAAAAACATAAAATCTAGATTAATAACCTAAACTATGCCTTTAATAAAGCAAAACATAAGTATTAATATAACTACTAGAAAATCCTTTTTGCCCTTAGTAATATAGATTAAGTCTGTAGGGCAAGATAAAACTAATTTATTAGCAAAAAGACTATAAAGGAGTAGGACTACTTTACTAATAACTAGAGCAGCTTTTAGAAGTAGACTTTTATACTACTTTAAGATTCTATAAATTATAATGCCTAAATTGCCTTATAGCTTAAGAAAGCATACTAATAAGACTAGCAAAGCCCTATAAACTTTAGTATTTACCTTAATTCCCTAGAGAATTACCTTAAAAAAGTAAGCAAAAAGTCCTAGGCTCTTACCTTCTTTATAAAACTATAGCTTAAATTATAAAACTATATAAATCTATATACCTTTATTACTAGTAAAACACATAAGGAAGTTATAATAATTACATAATAATTCTAGGAGGCAATGCTATCTTTTAAGAATAAGCAAAAAGCTACTAATTCCTAGGATTATAACTAGTAAAAAGAATAATAACAAAACTACTAATTAAAATACCTATAATAGCAAGCCTCTAACAAAAGCCCTGCTATAGAGCCTAATAAGAATAAGGTTTATAACAAGCTAGATTAACTAAATAACCGCTGCTACTATAATTATAATAATAATAGCTATATTACTTAGTACTATAATAAGCTAGCAAAAGACTAGGAAAACTACTAGTAGTAAAGGTAAATGCCCTAACCTCTACTACTAACACCTAAATACCTATAGAATATAGATTTTATATTCTAGTATTTATAAAGGGGCAAAACACTACTAAAATATTCGCAGACCTAGATAGTTACTTTAATATTAATATTATAAGTATTACGTTTGCGTAATAATACTAACTAAAAAAAGCCTAAGTAATAGCCCCTTTTCTTAAGGCTATAGGGAATCTTATAATACCTTAATATAGGGTGTATTATATATTACTTACCCTAAAAGACTTAAGGGGTTAAGAAAGAGACCTTACTATTAATTATATTACTATTAATAGGAACCTAAAACCTAAGGGAAGTCCTATATTAATTAGAATATATACTTTTATAAAGGAATAAGTATACTTATTTTTATATAATTAAGAGTAGTAGTTTAAGCTTAGTTAAGATAAGTTAAAGATTTTAACCCCTTACTATTTTGCTAAGAAATTATAATAAGAAGTAGTAGTATTTACTATAAAATCCCTTAATAGCTTTATTCCCCTTAGAGATAAAGAAGTTACTAATACTTTTAGTAGTACTAATACTATCCTAGACAAACTCTAGGAGTTTTAGGATATATTTGCCTTTAATAAGGCTAGACTATTACTATTTTAAAAGGAAATAAACTATACTATTAATCTCCTCCTAGACACTATACCTTTATATAGTCTTATATACCCCCTCTTATAAGCGGAACTTAAGGAGCTCTAGGACTATATCTAAGATAACCTAGTAAAAGGGTATATAAAACCCTTAAAAAGCCTTATAGGCATACTAATTCTCTTTATCCTAAAGAAAGATAAAACACTCTAACTTTATATAAACTACTAGGGAATTAATAAAATTATGCTTAAGAATTACTACGCTTTACCCCTTATTTTAAAGATCCTTAACTACTACTAGGGTGTAAAATACTTTTCTAAAATTAATATTAAAGACACCTACTACTAAATTTAAATAAAAGCTAGTAATAAGTAGAAGACTACTTTCTAAACCTACTATAAACACTTTAAATACCTTATTATACTATTTAGCCTTACTAATGCCCTAGCTACATTCTAAAACTATATTTACTAAGCTTTTTATAGACTAATAAACACTATTTATATAGTATATTTAGATAATATCCTTATTTTCTCTAAAACCTAAGAAGCACACATAAAACAAATTAAATAAGTCCTTAAATATATAAGAAAGGTAGAGTTATATACAAAACCTTCTAAGTATACCTTTTACTAAGACTTAGTAGAATTCCTAGGATTTATTCTATTAACCACTAGTATTTTAATAGACCCTAAAAGGGTTAAGACTATATAAGATTAGCAAGAGCTAAAAAGCTTCTAGGATATATAAGTATTCCTTAGATTCTATAATTTTTACTAATGCTTTATACACTAATACTCTAGTATTATAGCACCTTTAAACACACTTATAAAGGGCAGCTAGAATAGTATATAAAAGGGCACTTTCTAATTTAAACTAGCTAAAAAGATAGCGTTTACATAGCTAAAAGCTGCCTTCTAGGAGGCCCCTCTCCTTTATTATTATAACCCTAATAAGTAGGTCTAAATTAAAACAAACGCTTTAGTCTTTATAATAGCTAGCATTATCTTATAGCTAGATAATAATAGGCAATACTACCCTATAGCATTCTAGTTAAGGAAGTTTATAAACATAGAAAGAAATTATAATACTACTAACTAAAAGCTTTTTATAATAGTTAAGTTATTTAAACACTAGTAATATTATATTAAAGGGGTAAAGAATCTAGTTAAAGTCCTATTAGACTACTATAACCTTTAGACTTTTATAAGGCTACTAAAGCTAAATAGCAAGTAAGTATAATAGTATATATTCCTATTACCTTTTGACTTTATTATTAAACATAAACTAGGCAAAAGCAACCCTGCTAACATATTATTAAGATAGCTAGATTATAATAGCAAAACGCTAACAAATTTAGGGCTACTACTGTGAGGTGCGGCCCCACAAGACAGGCCACGCTAGATTGCCCGGCAACGTCACGGAGAATCCCCGGCTAATGCCTAGGGCTTGCGCACGCGGCTAGTATATCTAGCAACGCGTGCGCGCACTATTCTTGCTTAGCAAGCTTAAGTCCTTTTATAATATAATATACGCCTTTTTACTACTGCCTAGCTATAATATCTCTTATAATTCTTAAGCTTAAACCCTAGCTACCTAGTAGCGGAAATAGCACTTATAATAAGATCTATAACTAAATTAGGAGATAATACACATTTAGCACCTCCTAAAACACTACCTCTAGTATTATATAATAGCTCTAGCCTTACTTTAATAAAGTTATCTATAAGCTAAGACCTTAAGACTACTAAGCAAGCTATTTGTAAGTAAATTACCTAGCTTAAGATCCTTAGATAACTTTAAGAATAGGAAAAGGAATTACTTTAGCAACTTAGTATACATAAAAACCTGCCTAAATGCTAGTAATATTATAATAATTCCTTTAATAGTAAAAGAGAAGAAGTTAAAGTTAGGAATATTATAGAGCTTACTTACCTTACTAACCTATAGAAATATAAAATCTAGATTAATAACCTAAACCATGCCTTTAATAAAGCGAAACACAAGTATTAACATAACTACTAGAAAATCCTTTTTACCCTTAGTAATATAGACTAAGTCTATAGGGTAAGATAGGACTAATTTATTAGCAAAAAGACTATAGAGGAGCAGGACTACTTTACTAATAACTAGGGTAGCTTCTAGGAGTAGACTCTTATACTACTCTAAGATTTTATAAATTATAATACCTAAATTGCCTTATAGCTTAAGAAAGCATACTAATAAGACTAGCAAAGCCCTATAAACTTTAGTATCTACCTTAATTCCCTAGAGAATTACCTTAAAAAAGTAAGCAAAAAGTCCTAGGCTCTTACCTTCTTTATAAAACTATAGCCTAAATTATAAAATTATATAAATCTACACACCTTCATTACTAGTAAGATATATAAGGAAGTTATAATAATTATATAATAATTCTAGAAGGTAATTGTTGATATTAACGCAACGGGTCGGGTCAATGTGGACCCGGCGCACCCTGATTGGCCGCATCCGAGCTCGCCTCGGATGGGTGGCCAGTGCGCTGGTCACATAACCCATAACTTTGCGTATCGCGAAAACCACTAAAAGGCCTCCCACTTAGCTAGCTAGATAGTAATATTAACAACATTAACCAGAATCTTAGTACTTCCTTTTGCGCGCGTATTGCTTGTTATTTCTTGTACCTTTATTATTAATTCGCCTGTGTACGAATTAACACTAATTAGTGGTGATTACACTATAGATTAGCTAGATTCACGCATCCTATAGAACGCTAGTTTCTGCTTATAGTAGCTGATTTTTTACGAAATTAGTAGAGTTAATCCTACCAAACGAAGGAAGTAATATAAAAGAGACAATTCTGTAATTATAAATAGATTTAATCTATTCCCTTTAGGGAAGCTCTTTAGGGTCTATTTGCAGAGCTGTTTTATGCTAAGAAAGGAAGCTTGCTATAGTACTATACTGCTTGCTTTAATAGGTATAATCTTTCCTCTTTCTAGCCTTAAACGCCTATTAGAGGAATTATTATATCTCTTGTCTATTACAAGATTTATTAAGCCCTTAATTTAATTAAATCTATTAGTCTGGACTAATAACTACCATAGATTTCCACCCTTTTACCTGCACTACTACTTACTTTACTATTTTTCTGTTAGATTTCTATTCTCTTCACTACTAAATATAACACACACCTATAGGTAAATAAAGCCCCTAATCTATTAATCTTAATAATAAGATCCTAAAGCTCCTTTAGATCCTATTAACACATAGAAGAGCAATTATAGCAGACTAGCACAAGCTTAACCTATTAGATTTTAATCTTAGCAAGGCTATAAGTGCTAAAATATGTAGCCGAATTGCTTTCTTTATTATAGAAGCTAAGACTAAAGACCTCTTTAGTAAGCTCTTTTAGCAGAAGCTTAGAGACTAATTCACAGACTAAACTAAAGAAGCCTTTAAACACAGGAACACTAAAGTTATTTGCGTTTTTCGTGACTTCCTGCAAAAACATAACATTTACTTCCTATTAGACTAATTATTTATTGCTAGCAAGCTTGTAATAGCAATATAAGCTAAGACTAGACTAAGGGATCCTAATAGAGAATTATTATATCCCTTATAATTAAGATTACATTTACTAGCAAGCAGGCATAGTAACTATCCTCCCTCTTACTACAGCACCCTATATTAATAGCTTTAGGAATTACCTTCCTAGATATAGTAAAGAGTAGCACTAAAGAATTATCTATATCTTTACCTTATAAGGAATTCCCCTCTTCCTTTATTTGCTTTAACTACCTTCCCTATAGTATAACCTAGAAATTAATAGGGTTATAGGGGACCCCCCTAAACACCCTATAAGATTAGGCTTCCTAAATCCCTATAACGCTAGCTAGTAGTATTAAATCCTATAATAGGTTATAACCCTATAGCTAACTATAAGCTCTTATAGAATCTAGAAAATTACTACTGCTAGGGGAGTTAACTTAACCTTTAGCAGGGACTAAGTGACATTTCCCTTGCTTCTCCTAGCCCTACTAGGAGCTTCTACAGACTAGACTAACCTCCTGCTATAGTTAGCATAGCAGATTAGTAGAGACATTTACATATAATAGAAGCGGCACCTTACAGGCCTCCCTAAGGCTTAGGGCAAGAGCTAACGCAATAGTTAGCTCCCCTAGGCCTTCCTAACTTTAATAGGAGATCTTATAAGCCTACT
>SRQA01000364.1:0-24745 GCA_018360365.1 Claviceps citrina | reverse complement strand
AAAAAAAAAAAAAAAAAAAAAAAAAAAAAAAAAAAAAAAAGGAAAGGAAAGGCTTTGATGGGAAGAAGAAAAAAAAAGACGGCGGCAACGACTGAGTTCCTGTCGCTCAACAGGCAACTCGGGGCTGGGACAAAGGAAAAAAAAATAGCACATCTAGGTGGAGAGCAACACGTTGCTGCGGACTACGACCACTCCTTCTCACTGCGTCTCGGCTGGCTGGGGAAGCTCAATTCTCTCCCTGCGCTGGGCAAACTCCTTCGTGACTTCTACGACTTGCTCGCGAGGTGATTGGCGGCCTGAGGACGTGCTTGGTCAGCGTCGGATCAATCTCCCGTGCCCATGTGGGAAAAGGCGGATGCTCGGTTTTACCTGTTCGAGATTGTAGTTGTACTTTTCCAGCGCATCCAGCGCATCAGCACGCGCATAGCCCATGCCCGTCAAGCTCTTGAGAATCGGGTCGTCGTGCTCGCCCTTTTCCGTCAGAGCCCGACCCGGGGCCGGAGGACGGTCCAGACTGGCGAACGCTGCCTTGTCCTTGTCCTTGTCGTGGGCCTTGGTCTTGGTATGGCCACCGGCGCTGCCGCCCTCTGCCACGACGCCAGGAGCCGTCACGCCCGTGGGCTCGTCTAGACCGGCAAAAATGGCATCCCAGTCGTGGGATTCCGCCGTCTTCTGCTGGGGAGCGCTCCCGGCTGCCGAGCCGTGAGACACAAAGTCAAAGGTGCTTTCGTTGCCAAACATTGTGGACTCGCTCTTGGCCTGGCTGGCGGGCGGGCTGCTGTCAAACACGGGGTTGAAGTCGTCCCGTGAAATGCTGGCAAAGTCGTCGTCTGCGGACCCTTCTTTGGCATCTTCGAGTCCCTCAAAGTCATCGTCCAGGTCGTCGAATACGCCCTTGCTCGTAGCCTTTGCTACACCTGGGGTCGCTGCCGCTGCCGCTGCCGCTGCCGCTGCCGCCGCTGCGGAAGAAGAAGAAGAAGAAGAAGAAGACGAAGACGAGGACGAAAGGGACTGAGGAGCAGCCTCGGCGGCCCCAAATATGTCATCGGCAGTCAAGGTTTTGGATTGCGAATTGCCATCCGTGACTGTGGCAGGCGACGAGGCTTGGTTCGGAGAGCTGGGAATGTCGGTTAGTCTGTGTGCAAACGCGCCAGGGACGAGTAATCATCAGCCTACCTCTTGCTCGGCTCTCCGAGAGGCTCCTTGGCCGGCACCGCTGGCGGACCGGCAACAACTACCCCGGCAGATCCTGTTTCAGGCGGCTGTCTGGTGTCTGCCGCCGTGGTGATGCCCTGCGCAGCGGCGTCATTCTTGCTCGACGTCGGCGGTGAGGCTGGCGCAAAGTCATCATCAAACCCGGCCTGCTCGCTCTCGGAAGAATCAGAGGCATCATCATCACGCTCCAGCTCAGAGATGGGCGGGAACTCCGCGTTGAAAGCATCAGCAGTCTTGGCGCTGCTCCCAGTCGGGTCAAGCGTCGCCGGCTCCCTCTTGCTGGAGCTAAAGGCGGCAAAGGCATTGTCGAAATCGGCCTTGGCCTTGGCTTGGTCGGCGCCGACAAATGGATCGGGGCTGGCTGCCGAGGACGCACTGACGTCGTCTTCCTTTGCCTTGAGGACGGCATCGAGAACGGGAACGGCGGCAGGGACCTCGTTGCCAGCAGGAGTCAAGCCGGGGGTCGAGCCATTGTCCTCGTCCTCGCCATTCCCTCCTCTGGAGCTGTCGGCTGTGGCGTCATCCGCTCCCGAGGCGGGAGGCGAGACTTGACGAGAGGAGGACAGTGACGCGGGCTTGTCGGAAAACGGCAGGAAGCTGGAGCTGATTTGTCTAGACACAGGCGGCGCTGGAGGATCCAAGTTCGCCAAGCCCAGCTGCCGGCTCAAGCTGGGACTGGCTCTCCCATGACCGGAAAAGGATCCAGCACTGGCCACGGAGGTACCAGTATGTTGCTGCTGCTGGAAAGCCGGCGGTTGAGGATGAGATGGAGGAGGTGCAGGTGGATGGCCCTTGTTGTCGTCGTCGTCATTGGTATTGCCGCCGCTGCCGGCAAATGACGGTCCAAACACATCATCAAACGACGTGTCCGCATACGATCTGGCAGGCGGAGATGCAAACGCACCCATGATGTCGGTGCTCGCCGTTCGCTTGAAGAAGGGGTTGTTGGCACTGGATGCAGATAGTGCCGGGCTGGCGACCGGGGGGCTGCCGTCCATGTGTCGTGGCACATCCTCGCCGCCGCTCTTGGCCAGCTCTGCAGCTTCTGTCTTGAGCTTGTCTCTTTCGCCCTCGGTGGTGGCCAGCTGTTTCTTGTTGATGGCCACGAGGCCCTTTTGCTGGCGGCCATCGGACTTGAGCTTCTCAATCTGAGGCTTGAGCTGGGCAATCTCGCCATTCACAACGCGGATGCGCTCCCTCAGGCCCATGTTCTCCTGCTGATCCGCCTGGAGCGCAGCCGCAAGTTGCTGATGCTGGGTCCGCACATCCCTCAAGGTGCCCTCGAGCGTCATGCACTCGGACTGGAACTTTTGCGTCTCCGCCCTCGATTTCCGCAGCTGCTCCTCGAGGGAGCTAGTATCCTCTGCCTCTTTTTCATAGAGGGCGCGAAGCTGTGCTAGCCGTTGCTCGAAATTTTGCTTCTGGGAATTGGTCTGGTTCAGTTCGGCTTGCGTCGTCGTCCGCTTGTTCTGCACCTCCTGCATCTGTTTTGACAGGGTTCCGATTTGGCTCGACAAGTTGGCCAGTTCCGTTGTCTCGCCCGAAATCTTCTTGCTGGCCTCGGGATCATTGTCCTCCAACAGATCCTCTGCTTGCTGTCTGAATGCATCATGCCCAGGTGTGCCCGCCAATCCTCGGCCAAAAGACGACGAGGGAACAAAGGGCTTGAATGAGCTCCCCGTGGTTGTGGGTCGGACAGGGGATGACGCCGACAAAGTGGCGGAGCCGCCGGCGAAGGGATCGTTGGCATTGGAACCTCCGGTAGGCATCATGGTCTGCGCTGGTGCCGGCGCGGGCATCGGCGGGCTCGGAGCGGATTCAAGCCCGAACAGATCATCGAGCGCTGACTTTGGCTGCGGCGTTGGCGGCGCTGTCCGCACGGCTGCGGATGGAGGAGGAGGAGGAGAGAAAGGAGGCGGCTGCCGTTGGTTTCGTACGCTCGGCGGCAGAAGATTTGGAGGCAAGGTGCTGGGAAGCGGGCCTCCGCTGCCGCTCCTTTGCTGGCGGATGAGATACATGGCAACAGCAAACCCTTCCCGAGTCAGGTGGCCTTGGCTGTTGAAGTCGGCAAGATCCCAGATTTGAGCCAACGCGTCCTCGGACAGGTTGGATTGGCTGAAGAATGGGACAGCCTCTTCTCCTGTGATGTAGCCCTTGTTCGTCTTGTCAATGGTGGCGTATATCTGGTCGAATTTCGCCTTGTCTGCTGGTACAACAGCCCAGTCATTGCCAGTCTGAGACGGAGGTCGGGCGAGCAGCGGACTGCCCGTCCGCAACTGGGCCTGGCCGCTCAGCTGTCTCGGTATCGGAGCGATGCCCGTGTTACTTGGCGACTGGCGGGCTGCTGCTCCTCTGTTGGTCGCAGACTCGTAGAGACTGGCGGGCAGCACGGTGGGAAGCGAGCGGAGAGCGCCCGTCTTGACGGACGTGAGCAGGTGCATGGCAATGACAAACTCGGGAAGAACGAGGGCACCGCGCAGTTCGGTATCTGCCAGTGCCCAGATCCTCCCCAGTATCTCGTTCGGCAGGCCGGACTTGTCAAAGATGTTGCGAGCCTGCTCGCCGGGGAGCATGTTGGCCTGCAGCGGCTGGCGTTCAAACAGGCTGGTGTACTGCGCCACCTTGTCCGGCGTCAGGGGGGGGATTCTGACGGCGCCACCCGTGTTCTGAGCCTGCAACGACGCTGCCGGGCCAACGGTGATGGGCGAGCCGAGTGAAGGGGGAGGCGGCGGCCAGATGCCGTCGAATCGAGGAATGGGCCCCTGCTGAAGGGCAATCTCAGGCGTAGGCTCGCGGCCGGCTTGAGCATGGCCTATCAGGCGCAGGACAATGCCGAATCCTGCCGGCGTGAGGAACCCGCGGTTTTCGTTGTCTGCGATTTGCCATATCTGCGAATGGAATCGTTAGTCGGAAAAGGCGCAGCGCAGCGCGGGCGGAACCAACGCAAACCAACCTCTCCCAGGATACGGGAATCCAGCCTGGTCTTGTCGAAAAACTTGACAGCTACTTCGCCAGTGACCACGCCGACGTTTTCGCTGTCGGCCTGGCGAAACAGCTGGCCGTATATTCGTTTCTCCTCCGGACTAAGGTTCAGGTTCGGGGGCGCGGCTACGAGACGGGCACAGGTATACGTCAGCCAAAGAGACAGGGGCGGGTATTGGAACGGCAAGCAGGAAAAAAAGACATACCAGAGCCAGCGCCGACGGCTGCAGACATTGCGTTGCATAGAAGAAGCACGCGGAAGAGGCGAGTCGCTGGTCGGGGTTGTCGTCACTGCGGGCTTCGGCAGAACGGAGTATCGGGCTCTTCTTTGTTGCTGGAGCTGGCTGGAGCCGGCTGGAGCTGACAGAAAAAGATGGCTCGACCTTGACGCAGACGAGCAGACGCGATGGATGGAAGCCTTGCAGCGAGGATTTGAATGGCAGGCGAGAGGCCACGAGGCGGAAGGGACAGCAAGCAGCCAGAGCCGGGTCAGCAAGCAGGAATCAGGTTGCATTTGGGCGTTGGTGATCCGCTGCTGGGCAGTGGCTGCAAGCAGAACCTGTGGCGTCAACCGGGGCGCTCTGACCTGAGAAACGTGGCTGGTGCGCACCGCGCCCAGGGTCTGAGGCCCCACAATCCTACCCTAGGTACTGTACATATGACATATGTACCTACCTACACATGTACATCTGCAAGGTCGGTCGGATCTCCCGGCCATTTCGTCACAGACTCACCACTTGCCTGCCCCCACAAGGCCAGACAAAACTCAAAACCACAAACCATTGGACACGTTGGAGACCAGAGACAAAAAAAAAAAAAAGAACAGCCTGCGACCAACTTTCTCGTCCCATGCAAGCATTTACTCGCCTGTCCCGCACTTCTGCAAGAGCTGCCCCGCATCGCATCGCTTCTCTGTCGCATCATCTCTCCACCACAACCAGAACCATGGCTCCCATAAGCAAGGAAAAGGAAACCGATTATCTTGTGCTCGGCGGCGGGAGCGGCGGCCTCGGCTCGGCTCGCATGGCCAGCTCCAAGTATGGCGCAAAGACCATGGTGGTCGAAGCAGCTCGCCTGGGCGGTACCTGTGTGAATGTTGGGTATGTTGCTTGCTGTGCTCTCTCTCTCTCTTCTTGTCTCTCTTCTCGTCTCTCCTCTCGGCATCTGCACCATCAGATTCGGCATGAGCCCCGTTGCTGATGCTCTCTCTCATCATTCGTCACCCCCACGGACGTACAGCTGCGTTCCCAAAAAGGTCACCTACAACGCCGCCGCCATCGCCGAGACGATCCACGACGCCAAGGCCTATGGGTTCTCGGTCGAGCAGACGGCCCCCTTTGACTGGCCGACCTTCAAGAACAAGCGCGACGCCTACATCAAGCGCCTGAACGGCATATACGAGCGAAACCTCGGCAACGACCAGGTGGAGTATCTGCACGGCTGGGGCCGTCTCGTCTCCAAGAACCAGGTCGAGGTCACGCAGGACGACGGGTCCAAGGTCCTGGTCAGGGCCAAGAAGATCCTCGTCGCCGTCGGCGGCCGGCCGGGCTCTCCGCCGTCCATCCCCGGCGCCGAGCTGGGCATCAACAGCGACGGCTTCTTCGACATTGCCGTGCAGCCCAAGCGGGTGGCCATTGTCGGGGCCGGCTACATCGCCGTCGAGTTCGCCGGCATGTTCAACGCCCTGGGCACGGAGACGCACCTCCTGATCCGCCACAAGACGTTCCTGCGCAACTTTGACCCCATGATCCAGGAGGCCGTCACCAACGAGTACGACCGGCTCGGCGTCCACCTGCACAGGGAGTCCCAGGCGTCCAGGATCGAGAAGGGCGCCGACGGCAAGCTCACCGTCACGTACAAGGACGCGCAGGGCAACGAGAGCTCCATCCCCGACGTCGACCACCTCATCTGGGCCGTGGGCCGCGTCCCCGAGACGGACAAGATCGGCCTCCAGGAGGTGGGCGTCAAGCTCAACGACAAGGGCCACGTCGTCGTCGACGAGTACCAAAACACCAGCGTCGACGGCATCTACGCCCTCGGCGACGTGACGGGCCAGGTCGAGCTCACGCCCGTGGCCATCGCCGCCGGCCGCAAGCTCGCACACCGCCTGTTCGGCCCGGCCGAGTTCTCGGCCCTCAAGCTCGACTACGCAAACGTGCCCTCGGTCGTCTTCTCGCACCCCGAGGTCGGCAGCATCGGCCTCACGGAGCCGCAGGCGATGGAGAGGTACGGCAAGGACAACATCAAGGTGTACAAGACGGCCTTCACGGCCATGTACTACGCCATGATGGACCCGGACCAGAAGGGTCCCACCAGCTACAAGCTGATCGTGACGGGGCCCGAGGAGAAGGTCGTGGGTCTGCACATCATGGGCCTCGGCAGCGGCGAGATGCTGCAGGGCTTCGGAGTGGCCATCAAGATGGGGGCCACCAAGGCGGATTTCGACAGCTGCGTGGCCATTCATCCCACCAGCGCCGAGGAGCTGGTGACTCTCAAGTAGTTATGTGGGGGGGGGGGGGGGGGGGGGGTTTGTTTCCGTCGTTCGTGTCGCATAGATTATCGGGCTAGAGCAAGCAAGGGTACTATTCTATAGAGGAAGAAGCAAGAGGCGGGAAGACCGGGCCAGTCGTGAACAGATAGAGGCCCATGCCGAGTTTGTTGACTTTTTTTTCTTGTCCCTTTCCCATCTTGCCGGCGGTGGGATTCCACGCCCCGCATTGCCTTCTCAACTGACAACCAGACTCACTCCCCTTCCAATGTCTGGGCCCTGGCCCGTCCCATCGACATGGCACCACCAATCCTTGTCCCAGACCGGAGATGAGACGTCAAAGGCTGTTCCAAACGGAACATGCATGTACTATGTGCACGCAAACCACGGAAAACCACCAACCCGCGACATGATCTCCCGAGTCCGTAGTCCGTACCCTGCGCACTCACACTCTATTCATCCAACCACCCCCGGCCCCCCCCCCGCCCCAAAGCCGGACTTCCGAGTTCCAAAATAAACACCGCCCCCTTCCCCGCGCGCGCAGTTCCGATCCCCGAACCCCTCCCTCGTGTGTTGTCCAAAAGTACCCCGAATCTGGAGTAATTAACCGGCCAGAAACCCCGGGCCCCCAACGTATGTGTGGCGGCTAGCAGTGGCTAGAGACGGCCGTTTGAAACCAGCATTCTATCCATCTGCCTACCTACCTATACCCACATACATGTCGGCATCATACCGGTGACCGTGGCCATCCATGATGATCAATTGATAACGTCCGTGGGAGAAAACGCCCCATTGGCACATGTCCCAGTTGGCAAAAAGGTCCTGTCCTGTCCTGGTTCCGATATCAAAGCCTCCCGATAAAAGGTCCGACACCGGAACGTGCGACCCGGGCACCGCACCGTGCAAAAGAACACTGTATGGCCCGTGGACCCTCCCAGCTGCCGGGATGTCGGCGGGACAAGGGGGAGGGCAGAAAAGGCAAAA
Source organism: Claviceps citrina (assembly GCA_018360365.1). Classification (NCBI taxonomy): domain Eukaryota; kingdom Fungi; phylum Ascomycota; class Sordariomycetes; order Hypocreales; family Clavicipitaceae; genus Claviceps; species Claviceps citrina. The sequence continues at coordinate 17,076 of SRQA01000364.1, read as the reverse complement.
AGGGAAATGTGTACGCGCTTGCTGCGGGCACGAGAGTGTGATGAAGGAAAAAAAAAAAGAGAGAGCGAAGCCAAAGTCATGATGTAAAACACCGGCTTGTTCGGCGACTAAACGGGGTGGTGCGCGGTGCACGCGGGCGGAATCTGCGAGCACGGAAAGCACGCAATCCCATCTCGCTGGACGTCATGGCTCGCTCGCTTCGGCTGCGGACCTGTGGTTGATTGACGAACCCGGCGAGGTGGTACTACCGTACGCGTGACACAGGGACCCCGGACGGAGTGAAAATATCCGGCGGCATCACATGGGTCGAGGAAAGGGACAAGGGGAGACCCTTCCTTGTCCCGTTGTCCAAAAGCGTCCGTCCGTGCAATCTGTCAAGTTGGGACCGAAAAAGGTGGGAACCGCGATTGCCCGACGCCCGTAACCGCCGTTCGGTCCTGCGCCTCATTTCCGCAACGCAATGCCACCCGCACGTCGGACCCAGGCCCATGCTGGAAAAGCGCCTGATCTGTGATGCTGCCAGAGGCGGGCGCTGGGGAAGGGAGGGTCGAAAGAAAGACCCGTCTGGCTCTTTTTGTGAGTGCATGTATATGTATATGCATGTACATGTACAATGCATCACCACCACGGCAGAAAAAGCGTGCGTGAACCCACGTACGTCTCCGCCGGAGGACGTGGACAGGCACAGGCGCGGGCGCCGACGCCGACGCTGCCAGGCACAGGGCACGCATGGCCATCCGGCATCTGAGGCAAGACAATATCACGCCAGGGCCTGCGTCATGCGAATGGCAAAACGAAACAGTTCGTAGGTAGCCGCTGGGACCAATCTGGTTGCCGCCGGAGATGCTCCGCTCCGCGAGGACCCGTCGCAATACCGATCCAGATGCATGTCTGAGTTGCCCGGCGGACGGACCGGAATGTGGTCGGTGCGGCCGCTCGTGGCCAGCCCCCTTGGGCCCCTTCAAAAGGCACTTGTTGCATGTCATTGTCAGGAAAGCACTTTGGCCTCGCCCGGACTCCATGTTGCATCTTTTCTCGTCCTCTTGCATCCTGACAACGTCACCATCTCGAGATCGTCGCCCCTCTTCGAATCGACCATCTACGCCCATCCGTGCACTCCTGCTCTCGGCGAACCTCGACCACGCCGCGTCAACAAGGGTCCAAACTCCAAAGTCGCGCGGGCGTAGCCGTCGCCCCTCCTGGGGCACGCGGCCCCAGGTCAAGCAATCAGGTGCCAGCAGACACTGAATGAATTTCCCGAAAAAAGTAGGCGACTAGGGTAGCGGAAGAGCCAAGGAAAAAGAAGAAGAGGGAAGAAAAAAGGGAGCCAGCAGTGCGGCCGGGCCTTTCGGCGACATCTTCTCGTCATGCTCTCGGCATTCCAGTCCTCGTGTCGGCAATGAGCCATGCATCTTGATTCTTGACCGTTGCCAATCTACCATGCTGCTGCTACAAGACAGAGGTGAATGGGAAGGGTCCTCCTGTTCGAAACATCACCCGATCTCGGTGTATGATTCCCATGATCAACAGCTTCACCTTTTCCCCAGCCTCCAGGCCAAGGGTACCAAGCTGTACCGTACCCCAGAAATGGTGTGGAGCAACAAGAAACTGCTGCATGAGAATGGCAGCCACACGATGGACTGCACTGCCGCTCAGACTCTTCCCTTTAAAGTCTGGAGTCTGCAGTCTGCAGTCTGCAGTCTGCAAGTCGTTTTGGACGCTTCTTGGCGGAACAGGCGATAAAGATCCAGCGCTAGAACTACCAAACTTCAAGACCCAAAGCAAGGACCGGAAGGCGAATGCCGAGGGACAGTCGCCACGTAAAAATGAGTCCCCATGGAGCACAATGCAAGACAAGACGGCTCTAGTGGATTTTGCGTCAAAGCTTCAAAGGCAAGGTGACGATGGTGGCGGCGAGGGGATTGACGAATGGGCGCCTATGGCGGCAAAAAAGAAAAGAAGGGTTTCCTACACGATGATGGAGAACCAAGAGGGAAGCACTTGCTGAGCCCACGACCCTGGGCACTCGGTTTTCAGCCTTGACTAAGTGTGGGTGGTTGGAGCGCATCACGGCCACCCTCATCCTGCCACCTCTGGCCAATTGAGGTCCGCATGAAGACGGAAGGCCGCTGCAGGTGCAATAGGACGAGGGCGTTGCATTGCATACGTACGAAGCAACGAACTTGCCCCTTGTCGGAATCCAACCTCAGCTCCTCAAGCCACCCCCACAGTGAAGTCGTTTCTGATCATGGCCGGTCCGTCCGTCTGTGATATCACTGATATGTATGCTCGGGGACACGGTATTCGAAAACAGCGTCGTGCTCGAGGAATGCTTGGTACATGGCAGGTCCAGAGTGGCGTCCATTCTAAGCCGATCAGCGTCCGGTCCTCCCAAGACCACAGAGAATGGGAAAAGAGGTGCTTTGTTTGCTTACGCAGTGACGGAATGTCGTGTGAAATGGACGTGATGCCCGAGACGACAGAGCCAAACCAGCCTTTTGCATTTCACATGGCACAAGCCCCTTTCTCTGCGAGTTGCTTATCTCGTGCCGGAGTGCCATGATATGTGTGAATGGAGCGCGACTGTTGTTCGACAGGATGCAACCAGACAAACTCCCACACCATCACCTCACTTGCTGCGATGGCTGCGTATCAAGTGTCAAGTTATGCAACGACAAGCATGCGGTGGGCATGTTTGGAGAAGAAAAGTGGAGTTTGGAGGGTCGAGGGTAGAACAGAGGGTTGAGCAGCCTTACTAGTGTCTCGTTCATGCAAAAGAACAAGCGAGAGAATTGTGGGGCAGGCGGGATGCCAAGAAGTCCCGCTTGAGGACTAGAGCGACTTGAGACACATGAGACACAGCAGTGTCGCATGCCCGGTACTACCTGGTACCTAGCGGTAGACGCTAGATACCGACTGGGTCTAGGTACTTTGTAGGTACCTGCCCAGCATCCATGGGTGGCTTTTCAGGCCTGACGCACGCTGGCCGAAAGCTCCGGACTGTGCGTGGCCCTCTCGTCATGGCTGCTCGTCGTGCTCCACGGCCATGGTCATGGTGCCTCAGGACCGTGATCTGTGTCTTGAAATTCTTGTTGTGTTGCAGTGGGAGCTAGTCGCAGCGGAACATTGCGATCCAAAAGCGTCATGTAGAAAAAATTTCGCTCGCGTTTCGGGTCATGGAGCAGCGAAGGGGGGCGAAGGGGGGCGAAGGGGGGAAGGGTAGGGGGGTTAGAGGAGTCTCGGACCAGGAAAACAAAGAAAGGAAAACATGACCCGAAAGAGGCAGCATGGAGTCTGCGTGATACGTCTCTTCATGTTTCCGTCACCCTTTGTGCATGTGTGCTGCCCTGCATGGACATTGGAAAAGTGCGGGATGGGCCACACGGGCGGCCATTTTTACGGCTTTGTACCATTGCCGAGTGGTGGTCCGGCCGAGACTACGACGCGATGGTTCAGCGATAACGCAAATGCTGAGGATTGGGGAACAAGAGGTAGAGAATAAAAAAACCAGAAAAAAACCCCCCCCCCAAGAGTCGAGAACGCCCCGAGCGATAACGACGTGCCCGCGGTGGCATGAATGACAGATACTCGGGCTGAAATCGCCTTTCGAGTCACTCGTCACTCGTCCAGTTCCGATGTCGCTGCTGCAGCTCGTGACGGCGACGAAGCCGCTACAATGGGAACGGGCACTAGCCAAGAGCTGCCCCAGATGCGCACAAGGGCTTTAAAAAAAAACCCCCCCCTTCTTGTGAGTCACGTCGTCCAAGCTCCACGATGGCATCATGTCATGGTGAGCATGTGGAGGTTTTTTTGCCTCAGACCATGTACCAGAAACGAGATGGACACGGCGGATCATGCTGCATACCATTTGTGAACAGCACAGCTCACACACGAGCGACCATGCGGCCAGTACGACGATGCCACGGTTTCTCGACGGCCCTAGCCCAGGCAACGGAATCTACTACTAGGTGCGTGCTAGGTGCTGCGGTAGGTACCTATGAACCATCCTAGTACCTAATAGTAGTGGTGGTGGTGGTGGTAGTAGTAGTATAGTAGTAGTAGCAGGACAAGGACAACAAGGTGCTGCTTGGAAAGAGGGGGGGGGGGGGGGTGTGTGACCGTTGAAACAGCCAAACAGCGCGAGCCCAAAGCCGTCCAGAAGAGCAAGTTTTTTTCTATGCACTAGACACAGTGCGCTGTGGGTAAGTACCTCCTAGGTGCTCAACCACCTGTAGTTGGCGAAAAAGGCACATGCGTACCCAGTGGGTGGTCAGCCACTACATGCCTGACACTAATGTGTGTTCTCATGTCGCCATCGAGTGCAACAGGCACCGTGGGCGACCGCAAAATGCGCCTTGGCCCGTCTTGCCTTAGCTTAGGCATCGGGCGAAGGCGCAGTAGACTGCCACCGTGACGTGACTTGATGGCCAAGCAGAGCGGCCTGGCCAGTGTGTATTTGGGCTTTGGCACAGTGGCAGACGATTAATTGCGGCACTCCTGGCCAGTCTTCGCCTCTTTTTTATTTTCCCCCTTTGCATCTTCACCAAACGCGCCCCCCCCCCCTAATCTTTCGCATACGCCGCCCCACACGCTTAAGCCGATCGATTTTTGCGTGCACGGTGGGACGCCGCTGGCTGGTAGGGGCGGGCCACGCAGCAGCAGCGGCGGGCAGCGGGCAATGGGCATTGGGCCATGAACATGATGGCATCACTAGCACTGGACCGCGAGCCAGGCGGTTGACGCTGTGCGCTGGGCCGTATGTATGCATATGTAGATAATGGAAGGGAAGAGGAAGAAAAAGAAAAGAAAAGAAAAGAAAAAAGTGGCTGTCCACCCGCAGCCCACAGCCCACAGCCGCCCATGACGGTCGTCGCAGCCACCATGGCATCATTGCCGCTGCGAGTCTGCGACGACAACGCCCAGGCTGCCCCAGCTGCCCCAACTGCCCCAACTGCCCCAAACCGATTGTGTGTGGTCACTGGTGGGCCTGGCCTGGCCTGACCTCGACCTGACCTGGCATGATGAGCGGCTGTTCAATTCAGTTCAATGTTCATAGAGACACGACACACCCCCCCCCCCCGTCCTGTCCTATCCTTGTCCCTCGTTATGGGGCTATCCTTATTAGAGACACCCCACGCCCGTTGCCTTCCGACACCTATCTCATCGCATCCCGACTACGTCTAGTACCTTAGCTATCCACACTTGTGTGTACTTATTAGACCCTCATCCTCCTCCAACGCTCTTCCTCTCCACCTCGCTCCAACCCTTTTCATTCCTTCTCTTTTCTTCAGCCCTCGGCCTGCCTTTTCCAAAAAGCCTCCAAGATTTACTCTGCCTCGTCGGACATCTCCCTCCTGGCCAACTTCACCACATCAAGTTTGCTGGGACCAAGCTGGCTTTTGCAACTCTCCGGTGCCAGCCCGACTCGCCTGTCGCTCGAAGCTGACTCACGATCCCGCCATCGGCCTTCTACCACAAACCCACTACCTGGACCTCGTCCCGCACAGCTTATTCGTCTTTGCTCTCCTGCAACAGCTCGGCGAGCTTCCACAACACAAGTTACCACCACCCGTGTCTATCACACACATTCACGCAATGGCCTGGGCACATCAATTCTGCCTCGCTTGTGACAAGCAGGTACTGTCGGACGGTGCGGCATACTGTTCCGAGTCTTGCAGACTGAGGGACCAAGAAAAGAGTTCAACGTCAAGCTCGCAAGCTAGTTCGCCGACCTTGACTCCGTCTGGATATCCGTGGTCGAGTGCTCCGCCCTCATCGACAACCTCGGCCTCGTCACCACCCTCCAGGCACGGATTCTACCTTTCTCCCGCCTACGACTTCAGCAACGCCCAACCCTACGGGTCTATATCCGTGGGAAGCCAGACCCCACGCAGTAACCACGCCGCGTCCATGTCGGAGTCGTCGACCGTGACTCGCAACCTCAGCCCATCGAGCTCGCACAGTAGCCTTTGCTCCCTGCAGAGCACCGCAACGACAGCTGAACCCAGTCACTTGTCGGATAATGCAAAGCAAGAACTGAAAGCGTATGCCATCTCGTTTGAGCACGTCAGACTGCAACGACGACGATCAAATTAACGCAGCCCGTCCACGACGATGATACCTCTGAACCATGTTGACGACTTTTCTCTCTCACTCGACTTTACGAAACTCAACTCAATGATTTTTCTTATTTTTTTCACGCGTACGACTCGACAGCAGCCCAAAGGGGGCAGACCCGCAGGAGTGCGCGACCTGTCAGCTCATTGGGCTGAGCTGCCTTGCTTTCTTTATTCCCATTCCACTTTTCACATTGCCCACCTGATTGTTGTGTCAAAGAAAAACCATTGACATGACGCGGAGCGATGCGCATCAACACCAAAAAAAAAAGATTATACTTTTTTGTACCCTCATCATTTTCCCTTTGTTTTTCCTTTTTTTCCTTTTCCTTTTTTTTTTTCATTGTCGTCTCTACGCCCTGTCTGTTCGAAAACTGGGACAGTGGGACATGTGAGGTATCCTGTATTACACACGAGGCTGGAGTTGGTGCTACACAAAACTGCTTTTCCTTCTACGACTACAAGCATGGCATGGGAGCTTTCTGGGCCCATTGGGGGGACACTACGATACTTGGCCGATTATGAAACAAAACAAAAAAAACCGAGTTGGCACAGAACCGGAATCGGGAGGCTTTTGTTACGAAGAATGCAAGGCGCAACGGGTGGGCCAAAGATGAAAGAGACGATTGGTCAACAGGCCTTTTTTTTTTCTTTTTCCCTCGGATTTTTTTGTTCTCTACCGACCCTGCTCTACTCCTCGGGAGAGTCGGCAGCGCCACGTTTCCCAGACATTGGGGTTCGGCAGGGGGCTGCCAATCAGATAGAATGTATGGATAGCCATTAGTCAGGCCAAAAAAAAAAAACCCATGAGCATGGCCCAAAACACAAAGGCCTGATTAATGCAATACCACTATCCCGACACGGGCGAACAAAAACGCGAGCTAATTTGTCTGAAATGCATGCGTGCATGGAGCTCCAGCTCTGCAGCTCTGACCTGGAAAGGTGACAGCAACGTCGAGCAGCAAGAGCACAGGCCAGGGCCGTTTTGGGGCACGCACGGGATAGCGACACAAAGCGTCAACGTACATGCATAGTCCTTGGCACGTGCGCATTTTCTTTTTGTTCTCGTTTTCGTTTTCAGACTGCGTCTTTGAGATTTTCTTTGATGGGTCATGGGCAGACGGACAGGTGGCGCGGGGGGGGGGGGGGGGGGGGGCGATTGAGCTCGGTTCCTGCGGGAGTTTGGCACTCGATAGAGTTTGGGTGGTGCGGGAAAAGGGTGACGTTGGTGGGGAACGGGCTAGGGCCTAGAGCCGAGGGGAAGTTGCTGGTACGTGGTGCTGGTCTGGCAGGGTGTACTTTCGGGGTAGAGGGTCGGCATGTGGCAGGCCGAGAGGTACGATGCGCTACCAGATTCTAGGTACGTCTCGAGTGCCCGCCTCGTGGTGGGTAGGTACCGGGTACTCGTACGTATACAGCATCTCCGACTCTCGCATCCTGGCCCAGAATAAATAAACCCCCAGCCAATAGCAGGTACCCAGCGGGGGGGGGGGAAACCGAAACGGGCTAAAAGCTAAAATGGAAAGGGCGCAGCGTAACAAACAGACAAACGGGCGCTTACTACCGAATTACTAATCAATCATGGGGGTTTTTTTTTTTAGGGGTGGGGGAAACCGTATTCCTTGACTCTTCGTTCTGGATCCTTCGTCTTCTCTGTGTGTCGTGGGTGCAGCGTCGGTGGGTGGGTAACTACCTATAAGAGTGTTTGTCATGTGTCAGGCCTGAGGGACGAAAAGAAATAAAAAGAAAAAAAGGCTCAGCCCCCACTTCCCCTCCTTCCCACCTCTCACTGCCGAGCATAAACTTTCCGGGATGCATCTCAGGAAAAGAGAAGAAAAAAGAAGGAAAAGAAAAGTCACCCCTTGGAAACAGCCTTTCTTTGCGTTGCATCCACCAACTCTCCTGTTTCACCAGTTTCACCAAGCACCCTTGCAAACTCACCCGCCCCCACACCCCCTCGACCCGTGATCTCCCGCCCCAAAGCCGCACAAGTCCGTGTGTGTGTGTGTGTGTGTGTGCATGTTTTGTATTCTGGTTTCATGAGCACGGTATCACAGATGGGCGGCGCAGGAGAAAGACAAAACAAAGAGAGAGAAGCGGCCAGACGGGGTGTCGTCGACCTCGCACCGCGCGGGCATTCACCGATTCTGTCTGCCGTGGAAGTGCTCGCTCGCGCACCCTTTGATTGCCCAGCTCGGGCATTCGTGTGCATTGACTTGTCTGCCCAGTACGTACGTACATGCAATGTACATTTGTGAAAGTCGGCCTCGGATCTGGCACACCTCATCGGGACCCCGCTGTCCCGCCTGCCGTCTTTTCGTTTCAGCCTCCTTTTTCCTAAACCCGTGGAGTGCATGACTTGATCTGCGCAGCCCTCGTTGTCCTGCTTGAACGGGTTCCCTTTCCTTTTTTTCTCCTTTTTCTACCATATGGGTTTCTCCCACATTCCCTTTTGTGGTGCATTCATGACCCCCTTGAATTGAGGTGCAGTCGTTGCTCTTTTTTCATGCAGGTAGAGCAACTTTCGGTCATGGTTCATCCATCCAGTGAAGGGGGGGGGGGGGGGGGGGGGGGGGGGGTCCATGAATGTATGAAAATCTCAAAGAAATAAGGGGCAAGAAAGAGGTTCAGGATGACTAGACTTGTCTCGGCTTTCTGTGGTCGTTTGTTTTTCTGCTTGTCCCTACAAGCACAAGACTCACGTAATTCGGCCATCATGTATCATGCATCACGCATCACGCATCATGCATCATGTATCATGTATCATGTATCCTGTGCCATGCACTGCTGCCCACAACTGCCACATGGACCCCATGCTCTCCGCCCCCTTCCGCCGTTGGCCGCTCGGCACACCAGGGACCGAGCGGACGGATAAGGAGGGGGAGAAAAAAGCAACTTCTTATTTTTGTCCCGAGACATTCTTGGCACATTGCGCGATATTTCCGTTACCCTCCAACTCGCGCATGGACGTAGGCCAGTGAAACCTCGAAACTGACTTGTTTGTGGCAAAGAATGGAGTGCCAACGGGGACTGAAAATGGCCTGATTGTAAATCTGGTCGTGCGTGCGTCTGGCATAGTAACAGCCTTTCCATGAGGCGCCCTACCCCCCCCCCCCCCCCCCCCCCCCCCAAAAAAAAAACAGGCGTTGTTCCCCTTCCCATCCTGTGTGGGTTGCACGGGCTTTGTCAAGCTCCCTCATCGTGATTTGGGGTGTAATCGGTTTGAAAAGAGAGATTTTCCAGAGATGAAAAAAGGGGGATTTGAAAGTAGCTCAAACGCCACCACCCCCTTTGGAAATGCCCGATGGAAGTCTCTCTCGTACCGGCAATTGAGGAGGCCCAAATTGCCAACTTGCGTTGTTTCTTCTTCTTCTTCTTCTTCTTCTTCCGCAGCCTGAGTTTTTGCCTCCTGGACGAATGCAATCATGTTTTTGTCCTGCTGCTCAAAAGTGTGCCCAACGACAAATTGTCTCTTCCTTGCTGTTCCCAAGTCTTTGACCTAGACCAATCCGTTCGTTGACCTGGAATTTTCAGTGTCCCCCTCGGGCCACACAGAGGGTTGGCACAGGCCGACGTGCGATGCCAGTCCATCCGAGCAACTAACTACCTAGTGCCAAGATGCTCCGGCGGTGTACGGATAGACCTCCTTGAAGTGCCGTACAGAGCGACAAAGGGCCATCGCTATCTCATGAATTCCCCGAGAAAGATGCCTGAAACCTGGCACGGTGCAGGCCTTGGGTGCAATGCTTCCGTCATCGTACGTGGTTACTGTGCCAACTGATTTGCCTTCCAGCAAGACCAGTCCAACTTGAGCGTCGGGTATCCAGGCTTAGGTGTCCTCCCTTCATCTCATCTACTCGAATCAGCCGTCTGTCGTCATGGTCAGCTGACGACTTGGCTCCAGGGAGGCTGATGAGTAGCCTGCGTTGTTCACCTGTTTTGCTACCGCTTTATGGCTCATTGACTGTTCGAGACCAGCGAAATTTCCCACCACAGCATTGCAATCACCGCAAAATCTCTCCTCTCACCGCGAAACATCTCGACGGCTCCATGGACATGCTCATCTGCATTGTTCAAGCAAGAGGATCTACCATGTCACAAGAAGGGCCATCTTGTGTGGTGCAAGTTCTTGGACCGATTTCCGAGCCGTGACGTGTTATTATTTTGCTTAATGGATCTCTAGATGACGGGACCTATCTCGACTCAACCGCATGATGCCGTCGCTCGACATCTGCACGTATCCACACTCCTTCCCGCCGATTTACGCAACCTTCTTCAACTCAACATCGCTAAGCAACATGTTAGAAAAGGGAGGAGGGGGTGAAAAGGTTGATTGGCAACAAAGTCTGACTCACAAGATGAGAGCGGAATTAGGGGGAATGTGGCCAGGGAAGCCGCTGCAACGTGGTTTGTTAGTACAGACAGCAAGCCAGACATGGTTGGACCCATCTTGAGACTTACCGGGCACCGTATCCGTAGTCAGGGGAGATGTCGAGAGTCGCCTTTTCGCCAACCTTCATCTGGGTAACGCCCTCATCCCAACCTAAGAATTGAACGTTAGAGCTTGACTACGATTGGGTTTTACAGTTTGGAACGTTGCCTTTTTTTTTTAAACCCGCATACATACCCTTGATGACCTGACCGACACCAATCTTGACAACAAAGTCGCCACGGCCGACAGATGAATCGAATCTGCATCGTAGAATCCCTTTGTTAGTCATATGCCCAAATACATTGGGTCGCCAACAGCTTTAAAATTAAAACGACGGTGTCAGCTCGGCGTACTTGTCGCCCTTGTTATCGGGCTTGTTCTCGTCCTTGATCCAGCCTGTGTACTCGATGGTGACAGTCTGGCCTTTGGTGGGCTGAGCGCCAGCGCCTTCCTTGAGGGTAGTCTTGGTAACACCCATGGTGAGTGACTGGGATGGATTCGTGCTTGAAACTTGTGCAAAGGCCGAATACAATGGTTTGTTGTTGTGAGAGAAGAAAAGGCAAAAGTCAACGTTTGGAGCTCAGAGCTTGAAGGCTAGTGGCTAGTGGGGTAGACCGTAGAGGGGTTGAGATGAATGGTGATGGTGTGGGGGAAGGCACGCAAAGAATTCTGAGCAGTGGCCAATAGGCAACTGCGAAATGCCTAGTGTCAAATGTACGTCACCGCTGGCGAATCATATTCGTCGAGACCGGGTGTGGACAAGAAGCAAGCATCTGCGGATGGTCGGAAATCGAAAAGAATAAAGAATGCGACTTGTCGTTGGGCATGACGTCCAATCGTGGTCGCGCTCATAATGGCGCCCGCGATCTGAGCATGAACCGCCACATGGCGTCCGACCCGGTCCAGTCCAAGAAGACTATGGTCATGTTGCGAACTTGCGGATCGAGCAGGTCACGAGGCCATCGTGAATCCGTGCTCCCAAGCTTTCTGTCTAGCCCGACCGGGGCTGATTGGCTCAAAGAGTTGGAAAAACGGAGCGGTTGCTTCTCGCGTTCTGGGTTCAGGCTTGGCTGACCAATCAACTGCCGTTTCAACGACACCTGCTCTCCCCGCCAAAAAAAAAAATCCCTACACAAGTTATCGTGGGCACATTTCTTGCTATGCGTCTTGTGCCTGAGCCCCTCCTCCACCCTCTCGCGTCTGCCACCTTCTAATTTCCATCCGTTTCCCGCCCGCTCACCCTCGGCGTCCACGACTCCCCTCCGTCTCCTTCGGCATCTCTTTGCAATCACCGTGAGCTGTATTGCCGCGGTGTGACTCTTTTTCTCCCTTTGGTGTACTTCTCTCGGCGTCCCTTCCAGTCGAGAAAAAAAAAAGTCTGCCCAACATGCAAGCTCCCGTGCTGGTTATGAGTAAGTGTTGGAACCGTTCTTCTGGAACCTCGTACTGCTTCCGCGCCATTTGACTCTGGGTTGTCCAGAGCTTCGCGACATGTGTGCGTTTGCAAATACATGATGCTGACTGCGATTTCATCAAGACACCAATAGCGGTGAGAGACAGACTGGACGAAAGGCTCAGTTATCCAACATTGCCGCCGCAAAGACGTACGTCTGATCCGAACTCATGCCCGCCGCCTTGGTACACTCCTGCTGAAACTGTGGTGCCCTCATCGATAGTGTTGCCGACATAATCCGATCATGTCTCGGTCCCAAGGCCATGCTCAAGATGCTTCTCGACCCTATGGGCGGCATCGTCTTGACCAATGATGGCCATGCTATCTTGCGAGAGGTTGAGGTGTCGCACCCCGCCGCCAAGAGCATGATTGAGCTTAGCCGAACGCAAGACGAGGAAGTCGGCGATGGAACCACCACTGTCATCATCCTGGGTACGTGGTTGAGCATGATTTCGCTACCCAAAGGGCTTGCTGCTGAGAGGATTGCCCCTTGGTACTCCCACGACACGACAAGCAGGGCGACGTGTTTGCATCAGGATATACACCATGTCTAACTAACATTGTTTGACCACAATAGCTGGTGAGATTCTCGCTCAGGCTCTGCCGCAGCTCGAACGCAACATCCATCCCGTCGTCATCATCTCCGCTTTCAAGCGCGCCCTCGAAGATGCCATCAAAATCATCGATGAAATCTCGCTGCCCATTGACATCGACGACGACAAGGCCATGCACCAGCTCATCTCGTCCTCGATTGGCACCAAGTTTGTGTCCCGGTGGATGAACCAAATGTGTGACCTTGCCCTCAAGGCGGTGCGAACAGTTACCTGGGAAGCTGGCAATGGCAAAACCGAGGTTGACATCAAGCGCTATGCTCGTATCGAGAAGGTGCCCGGTGGCGAGATCGAAGACAGCAAAGTTCTGGACGGCCTGATGCTCAACAAGGACATCACGCACCCCAAGATGCGCCGACGCATCGAGAACCCTCGAATTGTCCTTCTCGACTGCCCTCTGGAGTATAAGAAGGGAGAATCCCAAACCAACATTGAGATTTCCAAGGAGGAGGACTGGAACCGAATCCTGCAGATTGAGGAGGAACAGGTCAAGGCCATGTGTGATGCCATTATTGCCGTCAAGCCTGATCTGGTCATCACGGAGAAGGGTGTTTCAGGTGAGTCTTTCGACATGTTCATTTCTGTAGGGCGTCCATTGCGGCTCATTGACATGACACTGACGCCCGCCCCTTTTTTCTCCTGCTTAGATTTGGCTCAGCACTACTTCGTAAAGGCCAACATCACGGCTTTGCGGCGAGTCCGCAAGACGGACAACAACAGAATAGCCCGCGCCACTGGTGCCACGATCGTGAACCGGGTGGACGATCTCCAAGACTCGGACGTCGGCACGCAGTGCGGCCTATTCGAGATTGAAAAAATCGGCGACGAGTACTTTACCTTCCTCACGCAGTGCAAGAACCCCAAGGCATGCACTGTCCTTCTCCGCGGACCTTCCAAGGACATTCTCAACGAGATTGAGCGAAACCTGCAGGACGCCATGGGTGTTGCCCGCAATGTCATGTTCCACCCCCGACTGTCACCGGGTGGTGGTGCCACCGAAATGGCCGTCTCCGTCCGACTGGCACAGCTTGCCAAGAGCATCGAAGGTGTTCAGCAATGGCCATACAAAGCGGTCGCCGACGCGTTGGAGGTGATTCCGCGCACGTTGGTCCAAAACGCTGGCAAGAGCCCAGTTCGTGTTCTGACGGACCTGCGCGCCAAGCAGGCCGAGGGCAAGAGCTCGTGGGGCGTCAACGGCGATGCAGGTACCATTGTGGATATGAATGAGTATGGTGTGTGGGAGCCCGAAGCGATCAAGCTGCAAAGTCTCAAGACTGCCATTGAGGTACGTGGAAAAAAAAGAGGAAATGTGTTGCTTCGAGGACTCATGCCAAACGTTGTGAGGAAGCGCGTTGAGCTGACATGAATATATAGGCCGCCTGCCTGCTACTACGAGTCGACGATATCTGCAGTGCCAAGAAGGCGCAAATGGGGGGTGGTGCCCCTGGCGTCGGAGGAGGCGACGACTAGGTTGGTGACGAATTATAATGGAAGTCGAGAGAAGGCGACGGATCCGACAGACTTTTCACATTTGTGGGATACATGGTTACAGTGTGGGGAAGGGCAGGGAAGGGCAGCGCAGTGTCATGATTATTTCTGCCCCCTTCCTCCTTCTCTTCTCGTTGCGGTCGCGTGGTTACGGGCATACGATAGATAGACACACAGAGCCCTATCCCCATGACCACCACCACCACCAGTATACCAGCACCCACAGCAAAACAAGAGAAAGAAAATAGGAAAGAACAGAGAGGCAGCCGAGGATATCATGCATGACTGTACGCGGATGAAGGTGGCATATAGACTACAAGAAAGTGCGAAGTGTGAAGACTTTGTAAAAATAACGGATAGGGAAGCTCATGGGAAACGGGATGTAGCGTGGTAGGTGGAAGCCACCGTGGAATCATGAGCTGATTTTCTTTTCCTTCCCATGTGTGGCCTCTGCAATGCATGTCGCGGGTCGTGTGATTTGTTTTATTCACGACTATGGGAGGGGTATCAAATGGTGCAATAACAACAAGAAGAAGGACAAGACGACGCTGAGGACAGCCGCGTTGTGGAACCTGGGTGCTTTCAGTCATGGTCATGGATGACGAGGCCAACTGCCGGTGCCGCCACCGGCAGCGGCACGGCGTCGTTTCCGTGCCCAGGCTCCTCCCGACAGCCATGTCCATCAAGATGCCGACCGGCGGCATCACGGCCAAGGCCATCCTCGTCGTGACTCGTCGTCGTCGTCGTCGTCGCCGCCGCCGGCCGGCCCGTGGAAGGCCACGCTGACGAGCCGGGCCTCCAGGAACGAGGGGTTGACCTCGTTGCGGCGGATGATGTCCGGCTCGCCGTAGAGGCGGCACAGCTGCCCGTAGCGGGGGTGCTGCGCCAGGACGGCCGCCTCGGCGGACTCGGGCACCGTGGCGAGCTGCCTGGCGATGCGCGAGAGGTAGAACATCTCGGCGTTGGACCGGTCGGCCGGCTTGACGGCCGCGAAGTTGAGGTTCGCCAGGTTCGCGAGCCGGCCTATGGTGGTCATGTAGGCCTCCTCGGACGAGGCCGAGGCCTTGTTGTCGTCGCTCATGGCGTCGTAGACGGGGTTGTGGGACAGGCGCAGGCCCGTCAGGCCGGGGAAGTGGACGGCCAGCGCGTCGACAAACGACCAGGCCGCCACGTCGTTGTACGAGAGGTCGAGGTAGTGCACCGAGGGGGGGAACACGGGCGCGGGCGCGGGCGCGGCCACGGCCGAGACGGCGGCCATGTTGTTGCCCTTGAGGTGCAGGTTCCGGAGACTGGTCAGGCACGTGAGGCTCGACAGGTCCGTCAGGGCGGTGAACTCGTTGAACTCGAGGTTCAGGGACGTCAGCGTCGACGGCAGATGGGCGTAGTCGACCGGGGGCAGCGGGCCGAGCTGGTTGGATCCGGCGTTGAGGGTGGCCAGGCTCGGGCACCGCGCCGCGACGGCGCACACCTCCTCCCAGGTCAGCAGCGTCTCCTGGAGCGACAGCTCGGTGACTCCGGCCAGGGCATCGCGCATCCTGTCCAGCGACTTGTCCTTGAGAACATCGCGGAACCGATTTCCACTAGATGAGAAGAAAGGAGGTCAGCCAATGGGGGTTATATGCATACAAACACACATATATAGAGAGAGACAGAGAGACAGAGAGAAAGGAGCGCCTGTTTCATACCTGATACTCAGCCTCCTCAGACCCCTGAGCTCCGAGCAAATGTCCACCACCGGCCCGATCGTCTCAAACAGGTTCCTGCTCAGGTCCAGATGCACAATGCTGGGGCAAGTCTCGGCGATGGACTCCCCCCCGTCCGCGCCGGCCACCGCGACACGCAATCCGTCCACGATGACGGTCCTCAGATCCTCGACCCGCGCCAGCTTCCTCCAGATCTTGTCGAAGCCGACCTCCTCCGCGACCTTGGTGCCCGAGATCCTGACGTGCGGCTCGCGCTTCTCCTGGACGGAGTCATCGCCGCCGCCGCCGCCGAGATACTTTTCCCGCACGGCGGACAGGAAGTCCTGGGGCTCGTCCCTGGGCCGCGTGGGCCGAACAAAGGACGCGGCTGTGGCGGATGTGGACAGACCTGGGGGGGGGGGGGGGGGGGGGGGGGGGGGGGGGGGGGGGGGGGGGGGGGGGGGGGGGGGATGTGTTGGTTATCTTTCTTGAAAGAAATCTACGCACACACACACACACCACACACACACACACACACACATATAGGAATAGGAAATGAAATAAAAAACCGAGAATCAGAAGAAGAACGCACATGTAAAGTATCGCACACCCCTGTGAGAGCCATCATGTTTGCCGCGCGTGGCATCGTCCCACTCCACGCCCAGCCACGAGCCCGTCGTGCCGGCGACGGAGCCCACGTAGCGGACTGTGCAGAGCGCGCCGGCGTAGGAGACGCGCTGGCCGAGGTGCGGTGCTTCGCTCATGGCGAGCTTAGCTGAAGGATTTGCTGGTGTTCACCGGGTTTCTAGTTTTGGGCTGAGCACGGAGGAGGAGTGGGCTGTGTTTGTTTGCAAAGACGGAGTGAGAGATGGATGTGTGTGGATTGGGAATGGGTCGTGTATAGGGTAGTGGACTGGCTGCAGTGGCTGGCTGGCTGCACATGGGATGGGGACTCCACCTGAAGCAAAACAAAACCTTTGGCATCAATCGACATCACGGCATGATGGCATCGATGATCCCCGGATTCAAGATCCAGAGCCTACAAAAATGCCGCCGCCGCCGTCTCCTTCCAGCCTGCACTGCCAAATCATGTGCGCCGAGCTCATCTCCCTCGGCATCTTGCTGCAACACCTCTCGACCTCGACGGCGACGAAAGAGTCCCGACACCACCCAACACCCATGCCCAACATGTCGTCACAACAGGAAAAAAGCAGTGGTCCACC
Organism: Claviceps citrina; assembly: GCA_018360365.1. NCBI lineage: Eukaryota > Fungi > Ascomycota > Sordariomycetes > Hypocreales > Clavicipitaceae > Claviceps > Claviceps citrina. The sequence goes on along the minus strand of SRQA01000364.1, from coordinate 71 downwards.
GGCGGGGGGACTATCCTCCATCTTGAACGAAAACCCACTTCACACAGACCCCCGCGTCTAGAATCTAGAGT
>SRQA01000363.1:0-24783 GCA_018360365.1 Claviceps citrina | reverse complement strand
CAAGTAGAAGCCAAGGGGTCATATATGATGAATCCTTTCCAAGGGCCCAGAATCTATCGAATAGAATGCCAACCGTTACAAAATCGAAATCATCTCGAGCGCGTCTTGCACCTTCGAGCCTCTCTCGCCCGCTCACCATCCTCGGCGCACATCCACTCCCATCGCCTCCGCAAAACCGGCCAGACGATCCAGCCGACAAGCAAGCCGAGCAGCGAGTCGGCGAGCCCCATCCCACGCTTGGGCGACGGCCCCGTCATGCTTGTGAAAAGAAGAGAGGCCGCGGCCGAGTCCTTGCAGATGATGTAGTCGCCGTTCTCGGCCGCCCGTATCATGAGCTCCGCCACCCTGTCGGAAGAAGGACACGTCGCCGCCAGCTGCTCCAGGGGCCTGTCGGTGCCCTGGATGCGTTTCGTCAACGGCGTCTTCGTCTCCTGCTCGAGCCAGAAGCCGGGCGAGAGGAAATCGCCCGGGAATGCACAATGGACCGAGTAGGCGGACGCCGTGCAGGAGTACCGCATCAGTTCCAGCCTCAGCGTATCAGCCAAGGCACGCACAGCACTCTTGGCGGCTGCCCTTTTGCTCTCAGCGGGTATTCATCTGAAGGGGGTTTCGCGTTTTGTGGTCATGTCAAAAAGAAAAAGAAGGAGGAGAAGAAGGAGCGAAAGCAGGAGACAAGGAAACAAGGACACGTACGATTATATGCAACGGAGCCGGGCAATGCAGCAAACGCAGCCGCGCTGCTTACCAAGATGATCTGGCGCCGCCTCGGACTGGCAGCCGCCGGGGGGGCAGCGTCCTTCTTCGCATCATCTTCCGTCCAAATCCCGAGGATGGACTTGGCGGGATACAGAGAGGTGAAGTAGTTGTTGTGCATACAGCTTGCCAGCTGCGCGGCCGTCATGTCGACCAAGAACCCGTTCTCGGCGTGATTCCCCCCGGCCGCGCAGTAGAGCGCATCGGCCATACGGGGCTGCGATCTGAACGCCTCCTCAATCTATTCATTTTTTTTTATTCTTGCCTCTCGTTATCCCTGTCCGCCCGGCCGCCTATGTCGTGGGATGAAGAAGGGGGGGGGGGGGGGGGGGGGAGAACTTGGGATACGTGCCTTGGAAGCATCACCCGCGTCTACCTGAACCGCGCTGATCTCCTGCGCCGCAGAGAGGGCCGCTGTTTCGATGTCGGCTTTGGCTGCGGCCAAGGGTGCCTCTCTTCGTGCGAAAATGGTGACATGGGCGCCTGTTTTGGATGTATCATGAGTCGATGGGCCCTTTGCAGCAGCGGAGTTTTTTTTTTTTTTTGGTTTTTCTTTTTCTTTTTGTTTGTGTGTGTGTGTGTGTGAGAGAGAGAGAGAGAGAGAGAGAGAGAGGAGAGTCAGGTTGTACCTCGCGACGCCAGAGACCGGGCGATGGACTTGCCCAGTCCACCGGAACCGCCGACAATGAAGACCGTCTAACAGGATCAGCGGCTGCACTGGGAGCGCTGAACAAGCTCAACGAATATACCTTGGCATCCATGCTTTGTGCCTTTGTCTTTGTCTGCAGATAGATAGCACAAAAGTATCCTTCTTGTCACTATGCTGGTGGTAGAAATAGGTCAGGCACTAGCTCTCAATATGGATATTGCACGAAGTGGAGTGGGCTCGGGATCGGGTTCCGGCAAGCGGCGCGGGCCGCTGGTACGTTGGTGCTTCCCGTCCGGATAATATCGCACTACACTACTCCCGTCTAAAAAGAGCAGGTTCTCTGTTTTTGTTCGGACAGAAGACTCAGTCTGAATATTTCATGGCAGGGACGCAACGCGCAGAAAGAAGAAGGAGAAGAAAAGAAGATACCTTGAAATGGACCCGGCCACTTCCATGCTCGTCTCCTGGATCAAGGACCAGAAGCTTCGCGGTCCGGCCATGAAAAATGCCCCGACCTTCTATCGCAACCTTGAGGAGGCATTGGACGTGCGCCGCGCCGACCACGGACTCTTCACACGCACCATGAGTGCCTGGAAGCTGGGGCAGGCCATCGACTTTTGCTCCAACGACCTCTTGTCCCTGGGTGCCAGCGGCATGATCCGCCAGGCGTTTCTGGAGGAGCTCGCGAGGCACCCCGACTTCAACCTCTACGCCGGCGGCTCGCGTCTGATGGACGGCAATTACAGCTACATCGAGCAGGTCGAGCAGGAGATTGCCGACTTCCACGGGTCGGAAACGGCCCTGCTCGTCAGCTCGGGCTACGAGGCCAATGGTGCCATCGTCTCGGCCATCCCACGGCCTGGCGATGCCATCATCTACGACGAGCTCGTCCACGCGAGTCTGCACGACGGCCTGGTGCACAGCCTTGCCCTGTGCAAGGTTCCTTTCCGACACAACGACATTGATGCCTTTGAGGAGGCGCTCCAGTCTGTGCTCGACACTCAGCCGCTCATCAAGGCCGGTTCCAGAACGATTCTCGTCGCCGTGGAGTCGGTGTACAGCATGGATGGGGATACGTGCCCGTTGCTGGAGCTTATGCAAGCTGCCAAGCATGTCTGCGGCTCGAAAGTCAGCGTCGAGTTCATCGTCGACGAAGCACACGCTACTGGTGTTGTTGGGCCCATGGGCCGTGGCCTGGTCAACGCGCTGGGCTTGGAGAAGGAGGTTGCCGTCCGGCTGCACACCTGTGGCAAGGCGCTGGCATCTACGGGAGGTAAGTCCTTGGGTGTGCGCCAATGACTTATGTTTTCTGTTTCTCCCGCCCTGGATGCTAGAACTGACCTTGATGTTGATTCAGCCGTCATTCTCGGCAGTGCCACCGTCCGAATGGCGTTGATGAATTTTGCCCGATCCGTCATCTACACCACCGCGCCATCCTTCCCGACCGTCGCCGCAGTCCGGGCCGGTTACAACCTGCTCCGTGCCGGTGCTACACTCGAGGTAAGAGAGAAAAACCCGCCGGCCCTTTTTCCCCCATGACTTCTCGGGGGGACCGAGAGGGGGGAATTTTGCTTGCTGATGACAGCGGCCTGGATCAAGGCGCAGACGCACATCTCCGAGCTCGTGAGGTACTTCTTCAAGACCATGGCCCTGAGCGAGGTCTGGGAAGAAGCCTCAGCGATGGGCATCCTCTCCATCCCCCTTCTGGACGAGCACAGCACCCGCGACTTCGTCACGCACATTGTCCCGGTATGGACCAGAGACCGCTACAACTACTGGCTCGTGTTCCATCTCCAGCTGTCCGGCATATGCGCCTTCCCAATCGGCTACCCGACCGTGCCCAAGGGCCAGGGCCGGATCAGGATCATGTTCCACGGCCGGAATACCGAGGCCGAGGTGGACGCTCTCGTGGCGGCCTTGTGCGGCTTTGCCAAGGAGATGCTGCAGATTGAGAAGGGGGGTGATTCCGTGCAAAAGGTGCCCAGGGCGGCGCAGAGGGTGTATGCTCTGATGGCTGGCAGCTGAGTGGCAGCTCGTGAGAAACACTCGGCTGCAGTATCGGTTATGGCATGTGATTTTAGCCAAGAGGCTTTTTTTTTTTTACAGTTTTTTATAAATATATAATATTATAGGTTACGTGCCTGATGAACTAGCCAAGTTATCTAAAGCAAGTTCGGATGCGGCCAGGTAGATCGCGTGGAAGCCACGTTGGCCCGATCCGCTGTGTTGAGATTAAGTAGGTGATTTATGTTTCAAGTTCGAAATTCTCCTTTAGCCATAAATCCTGCCACCCCTCGATGCTGGGACCGCCCGCCCCGGAGGGTTCCGGAGTCCGAACAACGGATTCCGCGCGCACACTGACACCAAGGGGCCGTGGTTTCGCCAGCCCGGTGTATGAGTTTTCCGACAAACGGAGCAGGCACGCGATTGAACAGTCTGTACCTTTGCCGTCTAGCCGTCCGCAAGACTCGGATATAATGTCCGAGCTTGTCCATCCAGTGCGTGGTCAGCGGAAACTAGCTTGCCACCCTGCCGTTGGAAGAGGCCCCCATCCCATGGAAAGCTGTCTTTGCCGGAGACACTGAGTCTCGCTCTTTTCTTCTTCTTCTTCTTCTTCTTTTTTTTTTATCATCGGACGAAAGCACCTCCCTGTGGCAGCGGAATTCGTTGCAATTTTTGTCGCGAAACAAATAAGAATACAAGCAAGTCGTCGCTTTTACACCAGGATGGCCTCGTTGCTCACGTCTCGCGGTGTGGCAGCCATGGCGGCTCTGGAGGCTTTTCTCGTCGTACGGCTTTGCCCCGACCGTCTGTACTTGACTTCCGAGGGGGGCACGATCGCACAATTGCTGGAAGCTTCCCTCCTGCTCTTTGTTGCCAACTGTTTCATCGTATTCACATATTCTAGATTCCTGTACCCCAGAGTGCTCGGCCCTTTGCGAAAAGTGCCTCGACCAAAGGTAATGGAATGGATGCGGGTGATCTAGACAAGCTAACCCCCCCCCCTTTACCTGTATTTTATTTTATATACGTGGCTGAACTAATAGATTGCACAACAGTCCTATTTCTCTCGCATGCTTTACGCGCGTTTCGTGAAGCAGGAGCATCACGGGGCCCTCCTCCTCGACGTGGCAGAAAGCACCCCGAACCACGGCCTCCTCGTTCTCAACGAGGGCCTGCAGGACCGTGTCTTTGCCGTCTCCCTCCCGGTGATTGCGGAGATGCTGGTTCACAAGCCGTACGACTTTGTCAAGCCGCAAAACGTCCGCGACTTCATGTGTCACTTCCTCGGCGATGGGCTCATCGTCGCCGAAGGCGCAAGGCACAGCTGGCTGCGGAAACACAGCCAGCGGCACTTTGGCTACCGCCAGATCAGGGACCTCTATCCGATGATGTGGAAGAAGGCGCTCGGCTGGCAGTCGGCCCTGGAAGATGAGATCAACGCCGCTTCTGCTTCTGCTTCTGCTTCTGCATCGGTGGAAGAAGCGCCGCCCGTGGCGTTTGAAATGTGCGGCTGGGCCGCGAAAACCACGTTTGATGTGATTGGCATGGCTGGACTGGGCAGGGACTTCAACCTCGTGGGTGACGCAGACGCACAAGATGAGTTTGTGAGCGACTACGAGAGCGTGACGGGCGATCACATGCTCCTGTACTTTGTCATGTCCATGTGGCTGTCTTTCCGACTGGTGAGGCTGCTGCCGTGGCGGAAGAACGACTTCTTCATGGAAAAGACGGCCTCTCTGAAGCGGACCTGCCAGAAAATCATACGCGGCAAGAGAGACGAGCTCGTTGGAAAGGGCAGAGACCAAAGCGACATTCTCGCTTTGCTCATCAAGTCGGGAGACTTTTCCGATGACGAATTAGGCGACCAATTGCTCACATACATGGTAGCGGGGTATGTCAAAGGGGTTTATTTCCTCCCAAGTCGAAGACTTCTTCTTCTTCTTCTTCTTCTTCTTCTTCTTCCTTCTTCTTCCTTCTTTTTTTCTTCTGCGAGAGTATTGTCAGGGCTAACAAAGGGAGACGGCCCAGGCACGATACCGCCTCGGCCACCCTGGTCTGGGCCTGTTTTCTGCTCGTGCAACATCCCAAGTGGCAGATTCTGCTCCGCCAGGAGCTACGCCAGGCACGACTGCCTCGCGAAGAGCTCCCCCAGCCCGCCGACGAGATTGCAGCCACGCTCGAACGGCTTCCGATCCTGAACGGGGTCCTCAGCGAGACGCTGCGCCTGTATCCTCCTGTTCCGGTCACGACGCGTGTTGCCGCCCGCGACACATGCCTGGGGGGGTACATGATTCCCAAAGGGACCGAGATCCTGATGTCTCCATGGGCAGTCAACCGGTCGCCGCAGCATTGGGGTGCCGACGCTGGCCAGTTCGACCCGAACCGCTGGATCCAAAACGGGCGGCCGAGCAACTCTGGCGCAGCGGAGAGCAGCAACTATGCGTTGATGACCTTCCTCCATGGCCCGAGAAGCTGCATCGGACAAGGCTTTGCCAGGGCAGAGCTGCGCTGCCTGTTGGCCGCCCTGCTGTCCAGGTTCGAGCTGACGCTTGCGACGGATGCGGCCAGTGTAGTGCCTGCTGGCGCAATCACCATTCGGCCGCACAATGGATTGCGTGTCAACATGAAGGTGGTGGCGAACTAAAAAGAATAAAAAAAAAGGGGGTCAAATTCCACCTGTTCCACCTATCGTGGCCACCTATTCCCATTTACTTTCTATCAATGTCCATCCATCTCCAGCTGTCTGGCTTCCCCAAGAACAACTTCCTGTATGTAAAAGCATTCCCTTTTGTCAGGGCACATCCGCCGATGCCATGTCGTTGAAAAACTCGTCGCCCATCTCGTTCATGTCAAAGTGAAAGTTGATACTCGGCGTGAGAGCGTCTTCCGAGATTGGATGCTCCAACGTGTCGAGATCCAGCTCTGTCGCGCCCTTCTTCGGCCGCCCTTCCATCAAGCTCTGCGCCGAGCTACGAAAGTCGAGACCCCCTTGAGCGGCCCCTTCGTCGAACAAAGTACCTGGTGTCCAGTAAGCATTTGTGTTCCGTATCATGGCTCGGGAGTTTGTATTTTTCTTTTTTTTCTTACCTCGGCTACCGGCCATGGCCCACGAAGTTCCTCCAAACATCAGCGTGTCAGACGAGGCGCTGCTGCCGATGGCGACTGCGACGTCATGGAGGACCTTGGTAAACTTGGTGAGTTGCGCAATCGGAGAATCGGGCTCCAAACCCAGATCCACCACCTCGAGCACATCGCGCTGAAACCTGCCGAGAAGCACCAAGTCGCCTTCGACGTTGCTCAGCACTGTGCTTGACGAGTTCCACGCCGCAGCTGCCCTGGCCCTTTGCACGAGAGAAAAGAGCAGTTGCATGGGCGCCACAGGTGGGTAGGCAACAAGAAGGCTGGGAACATGGGTCGCATTAGGACTGCAGTTCTCTGATGCAAGGTCGGGCACAGGGGCCTGATCAACGTACCGGGCGACGTGTGCAAAACCTCCAACGTCTTGTACTGAGTTTGGAACCTCTGTCCAGAGCCTCAAGCAACACCGAGCGTCCACCAGCACCAGCCCATCCGAGTCTCGCAGAGCATCAGAAGTAGCCCAGATCATCAGAATGCGCAAGGTGTGGAAACGAATCGCACGTTCAAGCCATGTAAACGGCATCGATGTGAGCCAGCTAGCTTCACCCGCTGGAGGCTCCTCTGCCAAGTTTCGTCCATGACCAAACTCGTGCCACCACTCGTCAAGTCGCTTCTGCAGGCACATGATGCTTGCCTTCAAATCACAGTCTTTGCTCGGATCTGCTGCCGGTGAGTATGCTAGTTGGAACACTTGACGTTCGATAAACGCCAGCAGATCACTGCACCGATCTGCGCTGTCATGGCAGTCAAAGGATGAAACAAGCGCACCATGAACATGTGGTGAGAGACCGGGGTGGATTCCACACCACCAACTAGACGAGCAACTCAGATGCTGTAAGCACTGCGCGATGTTGGCCCTTTCCGTCGACGGCTCAACATGGCCACGGTCCCGGTAGAACGGCTCGGAGAAGCGGTGTATGCCCATAAAGTGTGCCATGTATGAAGCTCGATAGAGAAGAGATGTGAATACGTCATCGGTGAAGAAGTTTTGCGCTACCACGCACTGTCGTAAGATGCGCTTGTCAGTTTCCTCGCAAAATACGAGTAAAGAGAAGAAGAGAAAAAAAAAATAAAAAAAAAACCCCTTTCCCCGAGCCGGTCAACTAACAAATGACAAGAGTGCTCGAAGATTAGCCATGTTCGCGGAGAACAGTTGATCCACCCGATCCAGCGCCTGCTTGGCATTGAGAAGAAACGCCTTTATGAGGTTGCTGTCCAGGTCCGTGGTCAAGCGCGAGTTCTGGTCCGACGTGGCCCTTTGGGTGTGGCGCTTGGTGTGTCTTTGCCGTACAGACTTTGCAGCAAGCGTCAAGAGGACGATGCTGTTGGCGCAGATGATGCTCGCCACGTCCTGATTGCTGTTCTGATCCGCCGCTTGGCATGCCTCGATGAAGTTTGCAAAATCCACGGGCGTCCAGATGGGCAGATGCGGGTTGATCGAGTCGATGTAGGGCTGAGCCATGGCCCTCATCATGGCCATGGGCGGCATCTCGGGAGCCGAGTGCATTTGTATCGACATGTATGTTGACGGAGGCATCGCAAGTTGATCCACATGTTCATTCGCGGCGTTGACGGCATGCTTGACGCCGACATGTTCTGTCTCATTCAGGACGTCAAGCACGAATTCTCTGACATCCAGGATGAGGGATCCCAGCACGGTAGGGCCAACATATCTTTCCGGTCCCTCGTGACCATCGTGGCCTCTTTGTATAAGGCGGCGACGGCCGGGGTGCTTCAAGGGAAGTGGTGAAGCAGAAGCAGTCGCCGGCGATGCTTCTTGTGTGGACTGCTCGGTCGACGGCTCGGCACTCGCAGGCCATGCTCGGTCCAGGGCCAGCCTCGACAAAGCCCCTTCGACCCCGGATATTCCCTTTTCGATACGTTCCAGTCGTGATTCGAACCTCCGCATCGTCTGGTTGCTGTTTATTGCGAGCCGGCCAATGGTGCTTCACATTAGCGGCAATGCAGTGCTCGGCTTTCTTCCTTGACGCGTCGTCGTCTTCCAGAAAAGCTACCAAGGACAAAAGGGGGCGCTCTTACACGGCCGCAGTTTGGCTGGTTCGTTTGCCAGGACCTACCCAGGTACACTGTAGCTCAAATCTTGTGCAATTCGCACACCGCGGACGTTCGCGCCCGCACCGAATCTTCTTGGTTCGGCATGCATCACATACTATTTGGGAGTTACTGAGTCGTCCCTACCATGTTCCCGTGTTCGCTCTCGCGCCTCGCACCGACTGACCTAGGTGGCTCGGGTGACTTGCCGCGCTGTCTGACTGCAAAAGAAGCCGTAAGTTGTGCTGCGTCTTTGAGAGGTAAAACCGCTTTCCTCAACACCTACCAGGTCAGAGTTATCTCGACTTCGCTTGGCCGCTTTCATCTTGTAGCCTTTGACAGAAACAACGTACTGGAAGGAGCGCAAAACAGCCGCTTCGTGCCTTGCTTAACTTGAAGCTTCTAGGTTGTGAGGCTTTTACGCGTCAGATGTCAGACCATAATACAACTAACAGCCAACAGCTCTGCATGTTATGCATGTCTCTCTCTCTATGCACGAACACGTTAACATGAGGTCACTTCGGGAAATGTTCCGAAAGCGGACATGCAGGCGTCAAACGGCCGTTGTTCGGAGCTGCAAGTCAGATAAGATGTGATGCGTGAGACGCAGCAAGGTCTGCAGGACGCCATAGCCTTTTGAGTAGGGATATCATATTTCAAATCAGAAATTCTGTCCGAGCCGCAAATCCGCTTTATCCCCCCTATTTGTGATGTATCGTTTCGACCAAGGCCCGCGAAATGCTTCTAGAAATCAGTAAGACTACCATCGCACACAAAACGGACATGGGCACATCACATCTCAGTACCTGTAATGCGACGCTGAAAATTAGCGCAAAGATCCCGGCCGGTACTAAATTGTAACCTTACGGATGCTAAGACTCAGGAGATGTCACCCACATATAATATGCCGGGTCACAGTCTAATCTCACTTGCAGAGCCCGTGTTGGTCTCTTTCGACTCAACGGCGTCGCCCCATCTTGACTGACAGCGCACCGCCGGTTAACGGCACCGGATTCCATCATCCGTCTCGGCTGTTGACTCCTCTGCAGCATCATGAGGCCCCAACGCAAACGCGTTCGCTCGGCCGCGGAATCCGGCCAGATTGGTCGGTCTCACGGCGGTCTCAAGGCGCAGCGGCTTTTCGCGCCGCTCGAACTGGGATCACGAAGCGTGTGTCAGATCCCAAGTGGCTCCGTACTTATGGTAAAATCAGGCGTTTATACTTCGCTTCAAAACCTTGAAGGGAAAGGAACATCACAGATGATAGCATAACCTTTTTTTTTTTTTTTGTGAAATCTGCGCACGTCGAAGAGAAGCTGGTCAGTTTTCATCCTTTCACGAGAACTCAAAGCCACCATTGCACCATGGCTGTACCAGAAATGTCGACAAACGGCCATCTCAAGCCCCTCCCTGCCGCAATGGATAGAAAGAGATGTCCCGTTCAGGACGGGACCAACTTTTCTACCACCAGCAACGACGGACATCTGCACGAGGGCCAACACCAGACTTCGAACGGAGAGATTCATGATGCCAAACAGCCGAAAGAGGGATCCATGCCTCCAATGGCAATTTGTGGAATGGCCCTTCGCCTGCCTGGGGGATTGAAAACTGCCCAACAGCTTTGGGAGTTTCTCATGGCAAAGGGCGATGCCCGCACGCGAGTACCAGAGAGCCGATATAATGTGTCGGCTTTCCACTCCAAGGATGGCAAGCAAGCCTCCTCCTCGGTCGCTACGGAGTATGGCTACTTTCTCGATGACTCTATAGATCTTGGCGCCCTCGACACGTCCTTCTTTTCCATGACGCGCACAGAAGTAGAGCGCGCCGATCCGCAGCAACGGTTGCTTTTGGAAGTGGCTAGAGAATGCTTTGACGACGCCGGCATCACGGATTGGAGAGGCAAACCAATCGCATGTTTTGTCGGGAGCTTTGGTGAGGACTGGCTGGATCTCTCCGCCAAGGAGACGCAGCCATGGGGCATGTATAGAGTGACCGGTAGTGGTGACTTTATGCTGTCCAACCGCATCTCATACGAGATGGATCTTCGGGGCCCAAGGCAAGACTCACTGCTGCATCAAACTCTCTTAAAACATCTGCTGACGTTTCTTCCGATTCCCCCCCTGTCTTTTTTTTCTCGCCGCAGCGAAACGATCCGCGCAGCTTGCTCATCATCTCTCATTTGCCTCCATCGAGCATGTGAGGCTATTGCCAGGGGCGAGTGTGAGTCGGCCCTCGTTGGTGGCGTCAACCTCATGCTTAGTCCGGCCATGACCATGGCCATGACGGCACAGGGTGTGCTCTCCAAAGATGGCAGTTGCAAAACATTCTCGGCCGACGCGGATGGGTATGCCCGAGGCGAGGCAGTGACCGCCGTCTACGTCAAATCCCTCGCCGATGCAGTCAGGGATCGCGATCCCATCAGAGCAGTCATCAGAGGCTCTGCTCAGAACTTTGACGGCAAAACTCCAGGAATATCCGTGCCGAGCGCGGAAGAGCAGGAGACTCTCATGCGACGAGCTTACGGCGTCGCCGGCATTTCAGACTTGAGTGCCACTGCCATGGTGGAATGCCACGGCACCGGAACGGCCACTGGTGATCCAATCGAGGCCAACGCAGTGGCCCGAGTCTTTGGAGACTCTGGAGTCTACATCGGTTCGGTGAAGCCAAATCTTGGCCACGCTGAAGGCGCTTCGGGCTTGGTATCCGTCATTAAGGCGGTGCTCGCGTTGGAACACCGCTCGATTCCGCCAAATATTCACTTCACGGCACCTAACCCAAAGATTCCGTTCGAGGCCTCCAAGCTCACTGTGCCATTGGAACCGACTCCATGGCCAGAGAACAAGCTGGAGCGTGTGAGCATAAACTCGTTCGGTATCGGCGGTGCGAATGCACATGTCATACTGGATTCGTCTGCCAGCTTTGGACTGGGGTTTGCGACCGATAGTAGCGCGCCAACAGCCAAACTACTACTTTATTCGGCAAACACACCGAAATCTCTGGAGCGCATGGCCAAGCAGTATGAGGATTGGGTGGCCAAGAACCCCAATGCCGTTCGAGATGTCGCCTACACCTTGGCACACAGACGAGAGCATCTCCCACATCGCTCGTATGCCGTTTTCAACAACGGTACGCTGTCAAGGGCGGCGATGCCAACGAAGGCCACCAAGAAACACGAGCTTGTCATGGTGTTTACCGGACAAGGTGCTCAGTGGGCTTGCATGGGCCGTGAGCTCGTACAGTCCGACGAAACATTCCGGAGCAGCATTCGACACCTGGACAAGGTGCTTCGCAGCCAGGGCAAAGGTGCCGATTTCCCAGGCTACAGCATAGAAGAGGAACTCCTGAAGCCAAAAAAGCAAAGCCTGATTGGCACGGCTACTCTTTCACAGCCCCTTTGCACCGCTCTCCAGATTGCCCTTGTGGACAAGCTCCATTCGCTGGGCATTGTTCCGGTCGCGGTCGTCGGCCATTCCAGCGGTGAAATTGCTGCTGCATATGCTTCCGGAGCTCTGACCGCCCGCCAGGCCATTCTGGTTGCCCATCATAGAGGCGCCATCACGAACCTCCAGAAACGGGCGGGGGCCATGGCAGCTATCGGAATGAGCTGGGAAAATACCGAGAGGTTTCTGGTCCCAGGTGTCACGATGGCCTGTGACAACTCACCAGAAAGTGTCACGATCTCAGGCGATGCGGACGCGGTCAAGACGGTGGTAGCTCACATCAGGGTTACGTGCCCGGACGTGCTGGCGCGGCTACTTCAAGTTGACAAGGCGTATCACTCGGACCACATGGCCGAGGTTGGCGAGCAGTATCTCGCGCTGATCGGCCCTGCACTTGGCAATAACAGGCCGAGGAGCTGTCACTTCTTCTCCAGCGTGACGGGCGAAGTCCTCGACGCTTCCTGCGACTCCTTGGGCGCGACTTACTGGCGTGACAACCTGCAGTCTCCCGTTCGGTTCCGCCAAGCCGTGGCAGCCATCTTACAGCACGACATTGGCAAACGCGCCGCTTTCGTGGAAATTGGTCCGCATGGCGCCCTGTCTGGGCCTCTTAGACAAATTCTCAGCAGGGACTCATCCTCAGCCCCCTATGTTGCCGTGATGACCCGCAACCAGCATTGTGTTGAAACATTGCTCGGTGCTGTCGGGAAGCTACACTCTCTGCAGATCAACGTTGACCTGCGTGAGCTCGTTCCAGATGGCACTTGTTTGCCTGATCTGCCATGTTACCCCTGGGACCACGAGGGCAGCTACTGGCATGAGTCGCGTCTCGCCCGAGACTGGCGCAGCAGAAAACACCCTTACCACAGCCTGCTCGGCGTACTGACGTTGGAATGCACCGAGCTCGAGCCTGTCTGGCGCAATATCTTCCACTTAGAGAATGCCCCGTGGGTTCGTGACCACAGAGTGGGCGACGACATCGTGTTCCCGTTTGCAGCCTACATCGGCTTGGTTGGAGAAGCGGTCCGCCAGGCAACGGGCATCCGTCACGGCTTCCATCTCCGGGATGTCATGGTCCGCACGGCGCTTGTTATCCCAGAAGGGCGGCCCACGGAGCTGATCACTACTTTCCGCCCCCACCAACTGACAGACTCTCTCGCCAGCCCATGGTGGGAGTTCACAGTCGCTTCCTACGCGGGAAGCACCTGGAACAAGCACTGCGTGGGCAAAGTAATGCCACTCGAGGCGGCAACGACGCTCGCGGCACAGGCTGCCATCGAGCCGCTGCCTCGCAAGATGGCAGCTCGAAAGTGGTACGAATGCATGCAGAAAAACGGACTCCATCTGGGCGCAGCGTTTCAGAGTCTGCAGACAGTCGAGACCTCCACAAGAGACAAGCATGAGGCAATTGGAACAGTGTCAAGCGGTCATGATGGGGATCAGAATGACTTCCATGTCCATCCCACCGTCATAGACGGAACTCTTCAGCTCCTGTCCGCGGCAGCGGTTCATGGCTTGGCGCGAAAAGCCATGATGTGGCTCCCTACCAGCATCGAGAGCTTTAGCCTTGTCCGAACTGCATCCAACATGACATCCAAAGTTACTGCCAAGCCAACAAGCAACATGTCGCTGGTGGGAAAAGGTTACTGCGTCTCTGACGACGGCAACGTGGTCCTCGTAGCCTGTGGCATCCGGATGGCCCTGGCGGAATTCACGCAGTCGACTGCCACGCTCGACAGCCAAGCCGCAGCGAGGTATGCATGGGCTTCGCATTTTGACTTCTTGGATATCCCACGTCTCATTGCGCCGTCGGAAGGTGGTGCCGCGCACATGTCGCGGTTGGAAGACCTGGTCAAACTCTGTATTCAGGCGTCATACCAATCTGCCTCATCAGCAAATCCGGCCATTGACGGCGGTCTCCAAAAGTACATAAGATGGATCGCCTCAACGGCGGAGAACATCAGAGCGAATTTACCCGCTTCCTCCGATATGGACTTCAGGTTCTGCATTCAGGATGCTGTGCGCCATCTTGCCGATACACCCGTTGCCCAGGTCGCCTCCGCGATGCAGCAGGTTGCCATCGGTATTGATCAACTTGTTGCTGGGGAGCCTCTCTCCGCAGTTGTCACTGACCATGTCTTGTCTGGAGTTGACAAATTTATTGGACTTGGCCGTCAGTCAAAGTTCCTTCGCCACTTGGGCCACTCCAAGCCAAACCTGAGGGTATTGGAGCTTGGAAATGGAAGGACAGCATCGTCGGCGAAAGACGTCATCGATGATCTGACCCTCCCCAATGGTCAGATTCTATGTTCTCATTATACCTTCACCACTCCGGGATTCATATCTGCCAAAGATCAACAGACGGTCTTCAAGAAGATGGAGTACGCCACTCTGGATATCAGCCAAGATTTGGATGATCAAGCCTTCGGCGATAAACAATATGACTTGATCCTGGCGGTGAATGTATTACACGGCAACAAATCTCTGGCGGAAGGCTTGAGCAATGTCAAGAAGTTGCTTGCGCCTGGCGGGAGACTGCTTCTGCGTGATCTTTGCCCGTCTTCACAGTGGATGAAGTACATTTTCGGATCCGAGCCTCAATGGTGGTGCGGCGAAGAAGATGGTAGGCCAGATGAACCGTTTGTCAGTAAAGACCGCTGGATAGCGGAGCTCTCATGTGCAGGGTTCGAGGCTGAAGTGTCCCATGAAGCCGTGTTGGATGCACCAGAGCCGACCCAGATATTTGCTACTTTCATAGCAACAGTGCAGAAGGACCGGCAACTTACCAAAGAAGTCACTCTTCTATGTAGTACAAACGACTCTTCCGGTGCGGATGATGCCATCTCCCGGGAGCTGGAAGACGCTGGCTTCAAGGTCACCAGATGCACACTCCAAGATGTCCCTCCAGCTGGCCAGGATGTTTTGTGCCTTTTGGACAGAGACGGCCCTTTCTTTGACACGATGCTCACTGCCAACTTCCATGCTCTCAAAGACTTCATAGTCGGTCTTTGTGATGCCGGAGTGTTCTGGGTGACCAAACTGTGCCAGTTTGCCTGCCAAGATCCGGCATATGCTCAGGTGCTTGGTTTCGCACGAACCATGCGCTCAGAGATGTTGATTGATTTTGCAACGTGTGAAATGGACAGCTACGATAACGTAAAAGACTTAGTCAGGGTCTTTTCTAGATTCAGTGCCAGAGAAGGTTCCGACAACTTGAAGGCTGATTTCGAGTATGCCATCACTGAGGAGGGCATCAAAGTGGGACGATTCTATCCCTTTTCCGTCAAAGATGAGCTTCTTGTATCCGAAGTAGGTGATCGAGCCGTGCTTGATGTTGCGACGCCAGGCCGAATAGGCACACTGCAGTGGATGTACCGCTCCGCAGAGGAGTTGGACGCCAACACTGTCGAAGTTGAAACTCATTTTGTAGGCTTGAATTTCCGGGTGAGTAAAAAAAAAAAAAAAAAAAAAAAAAAGACTGCAAGCCTTGTTCAATGATTAACAAATCGACAAGGACATCCTGGTGGCTATGGGCATCGTTGAGCTGCCCGTCCGCCAGTTGGGCCTTGAGGCAGCTGGCATTGTCACCAAGACTGGCTCGGCAGTCACTGATATCAAAGTCGGTGACCGTGTTGCGTGCCTTAAAAGGCATGCATTTGCAACTACCTTTACTGTCCCAGAGTTTGCTTGTGTAAAGATACCGGACGGTCTCCAGTTCGAAGAAGCCGGCTCCATGGTCGTTCCATACGTGACGTCCATCTATTCCCTGGTGAACATTGGTAGTCTGAGACGTGGACAAGTGAGTAACAATCCATATGGTCTGTCTAAGGGAACAAAGTTTCTGAAGCATCAATAGTCTATTCTCATTCACAGTGCCTGCGGCGGCGTTGGTCTTGCCGCTTTGCAGATAGCTAAAATGATTGGCGCGGATATCATCGTTACCGTCGGTAGTGATGAGAAGGTTCAATATCTGATGGAGAACTTCGGCCTCACTCGGGAACGGATATTACACTCTCGTGATGACTCGTTTGTCAGTGGCGTGATGAGACTGACAAGTGGCCAAGGTGTAGACCTGGTCTTGAATTCTCTTTCTGGGGAGCTCCTCCACGCAACCTGGCGATGCGTCGGCGAGTTTGGCAGAATGGTGGAGATTGGAAAGCGGGATCTCTTGGGCGGCGGGACGTTGGACATGCGGCCGTTCCTGGCCAACCGCTCTTTTTCATGTGTTGATATCGATCAGCTCTGGAAGCGACCCTCTGTTCTCAAAAAGTAAGCCTCATCGGGAATTAAAAAAAGAAAAAAAATGAAGCGTGACAAACTGACCGATACTGCAGGCTCCTGACCTCCACCCTGATCTTTCACGAAATGGGAATGATTGCGCCCATTCGGCCAATAAGTGTGTTCGACGTGACCAAAATCCAAGAGGCGTTCCGTTACATGCAGAAGGGGCAGCACATCGGCAGAATCGGTATATCTTTGGAGTCGTGGCGGGCACCGATGGTCGTCAGCAAAGAGGTTCTCAGGCGGTCGCGCAAGGTCTCCTTCGAAGAATCGGCATCATACTTGCTGGTTGGTGGCCTGGGCGGCCTCGGGCGAGTCATCGCAACGTGGATGGCCGAGAATGGCGCCAAAGAGCTCATCCTATTCTCTCGAAGTGCAGGGGATGACCCTTCGCACGCCTCCTTCACTGCAGAGCTTGAGAGCTTGGGATGCAATGTTATGCCTTTCAAGGGCGATGTTGCCAAGAGGGAGGACGTTGATGAAGCTGTCAAAGCTGCGAAGCTACCGCTCAGAGGAGTGCTCCAGATGACCATGGTGCTTCGTGACCAGCATTTCGCAAAGTCGACGTTTGAGGAGTGGAAAGAGGTGGCAGCGCCAAAGATCCAAGGCACCCGCAACCTCCACGATGCCACTATTGCCGCAGGGGCTAAATTAGACTTCTTCGTCATGTTTAGTTCGCTGTCGGGCGTCGTCGGACAACCAGGCCAAGTGAGCTATTCCGCCGCAAACACATTCCTAGACGCAATGGCCCAGTACCGCAATGAAAAAGGCCTTCCAGCATCAGTGATTGATATCGGTGCTGTCCACGACATCGGTTACCTTACGCACAAGGAGGGTCTCATGAAGAAAATGAACACCGCTGGTTTCAATGGCGTTTCTGAGCAGCAACTGCTGGATGCTGTCCTCGCCGCGATACTTGCTTCCGGCAATAACAGCAGGACAGCTCCAACGAGTCAGGCTGATAACTTCCTTTTGGAGCACAAATCCGGCTTTGTGCTTGGTCTCGCCTCAACACTGCCACTGCACCATCCCGAGAACCGAGCTCTTTGGAGACGTGATCGCCGCATGGCAGCGTATCACAATGTCGACTCGGTTGCCAGTGCAGAAGCTGTGGCAAGTTCTAATGAGGTGCTGAAGCAGTTTCTCAGTAGATCCATGGCCGATCCCGCTACGCTCGTTACTCCCGAGTCGGCCAATTTCTTGGCAATTGAGATAGGCAGAAAACTGCTGGACCTGTTGTTGAAGCCGCACGATGAGCTTGATACATCGAGGGCGCTGGTTGATCTTGGCCTGGACTCGCTTGTCGCCATAGAGCTGAGAGCGTGGTGGAAGCAAGTATTTCATTTCGATATTAGCGTGCTCGAGATGTTAGGGATGGGTTCGTTAGGGGCGCTGGGGAAACATGCCGCCGACGGATTGCACAGAGCCGCGGCGAGTAGTAAAGAGTAGTATTACTTGTTGTTTCAAGAAATGACATTGATATGTCTCGTGCCCAACCCAACGTAAGTGCGCAAGAGAACTGGAACTCAACCTTTCTTGCCCAGCCAGAATGGAAAAAGGTTAAACTTGAGTCTTCTACAGAAACATTGCGTTAAACAGAGATCAACTCGGAAGCCAAATTATAATCAAGCCAGGCATCGAGGTTTCCAGAATCATCTAATATTTGGATCTCTGCCTTGTAGCCAAGCATCTGCATGATTTGCAACTCGCGGCGAAGCACTAGAGTGATCAGACTAGAGTCACCACGACTTGTGTATCGCTCAAGTGTATCGACGATTGTCTTCCTGTCTCTCAAACTGAGCCTTAAGGTACTCGAGCGAGAGTTGAGGTTGGACACAGAGCGGGAGAGGGAGCCGGGTAGTCCAGTCAACATGCCCAGTCGCTCCCCCTCTGATACATTATGCGCATCTGTGGTTTCATGTAGAAATGGTTCGAGCGATTCAACATGGCATGATTTGATGCCTAGCCATCTGATTGACTGGTTGAAAGTGGCTGGGTCTGGAAGAATGCGCCCTGAGCCGTAGAGATAGCAGTGAAAAATATTGATACCATCTGGGTCAAAGTCGGCGAGAACAAAAATTGGCACATCTGGGCGTTGGAGACTGAGTGAGTATAGAAAAGACTGGGTCACCATGTCCGGGTATCCTCTGGCCTGTAAAAGTCAGCTGATGGCTTCGAGGCCACTTGAAATCACGCTGATGATCATCATACCGTAATCAGCAATCCTTGACCACAACCAGACCTTTCCCAATACTGGGAGGTTGAGAGGGAACGGAAGGTCGCCTTTTGAATGGTTAAAATCTGACGAGACGTGAAAAAGAAAAAAGGAGCATGATTTGAAAGAGCCCACATCTTTTTCAATGACAAGAATCCACCGAATTGGCCCGACATTGATGCCGGCGATAGAGGCAGCTGGCGGAATCACGATACCCTACCCTTGTTAGATGAGAGGTGTGATTCAGATTCTTCGTAAGAGCTACCGTTCCACCAGAGGATGCGTCCTGCTCCCTGCCATCCAGAAACTGGATTCTCAATGGGCCTGCCACGATGCCCTTGGCTGATGCTACCTGACACTTTCTTAGCTACGCATCTTTACAAGACGCGCCCGTACGAACAATGTTTAGATCACTGCGGTCAAGACTGAGAGTGATTGCGATGTCGTCTACCAGCTGGTCTACTACTTTCTGAGTCTCGAAGAGGTCCTGGTGCTGGTAAAAGATGCTTCTGATGGCCAATGTCAGCATTCTGGAACGAGCTCAAACGTTCACGGTGCCTCTCACGAACCGCTTGGTCAGAACTGTGTTCGATACCAAGGCATCGTGCGCCAGCTGGAGTATGAAGACAATGCGAGCTAGAGAAATATGAGCATGCAATGCAAAACCAATGTGCAAGCAATCAGGCCACTACCAAATTTCTGCGCCTCGTGGAGGGAACGACCGGGAAAACAAACTCGAGTCGGAACAGCCTGCTCACGCCGGCTTCGCACGCTTCTGCGAGACAGCATGTGAATGCTCATGGGCTCAGCAGAAGAGACACTATCGATGAGACACTCCAAGAGGCTCTCGATACGTGATATGGCTGTCCCTGAGGCAACGCTCTGCTCTCCTCGGCCCCTCCCAGGCAGCTCACCGAAGAGATGTTGGCTGCCAGATGCCATGCCGCCGACGATATGCAAGACATGCCAGGCCAGAAGCTCCCTGAGCGAGCAATCATGGCTTTTTTTCGCCGGAGATCTGGAGGGGGGATGGGATGTGCTTGCAGGGCCGACGGCCTGATGCAGCTGTACATAGATGGCTGACGGCTGGTGGAGACTCGGGCAGGGGTGCGACTGCCGCAGGTACTGTGCACCCGTGCCATTGTTAGGTGGCTAGCACCAGGCACCCTCGCTATAAACGAAGCTCTCCGCCCCCCTATTGTTTGTCATCGTGATATTTCAGTACCAGCTCGACTGCGCTCTGCGTCCATGGCTACAGCAACAGGACGTGAGATCGGCTCGGCCAAGTCACGCGAGCGAGCGAGCGATTCTCTTCTTGGCTTTCCTCAGACACTCAAGATCGAGCCCAAGACGGATCCCACACGATGGCGATTGAAGGACGATGACAGCCGTCATACCTGGCATTACCTAGTGAGCGAGCAAGAAGCAAAAGATTGGCCACAAAGCTATGCTGAAAAATACTTTCTCGGCCTATCTCTGGTACGGATTGCCGAATGAACCTGTTTACATTGAGAACAGCTGGCTTCGCAGTCTGGCTGACTTTGACAATTGCAATTAGGATCTCCCTGCTCTTCCCAAGGCCGATAGCCCATTAGATGCTGCCCGAAACGGACTCGACTTCTTCGAAAAGCTTCAGCTGCCGTCGGGGCACTGGGGCTGTGAATATGGCGGGCCAATGTTTCTACTCGCGGGCATCGTGGTCTGCTGGTACGTCACCAAAACACCGATTCCATCAGCATATGCAACAGCTATAAAAGATTACTTGGCGGCGAGAGCGCATCCTGAGGATGGAGGTTGGGGCCTGCATATTGAGGGTGAGAGTACCGTCTTGGGCATCGCTCTAAATTATACGGTGCTTCGACTCGTTGGTGTTGACCCCGAAGAACCTCTCATGGTCAAGGCCCGTGGCACACTTCACAAGCTGGGGGGCGCTGTCAACGCACCCCACTGGGCCAAGTTCTGGCTCGCAACTCTAGGTGTAGTCAGTTGGGACATCGTGAATCCCGTGCCGCCAGAATTCTGGTTGTTGCCTGACTGGATTCCAGTTGCGCCGTGGAGATGGTGGATTCACATACGACAGGTCTTCTTGCCCATGGGGTACATCTACTCCAAGCGATGGAGCTGCCAGGAGACGGATATTATCCGCGGCCTCAAGGAGGAGCTCTTCACGGAGCCTCACGCCGAGATTAACTGGGCAGCCCACCGAAACAGCATTGCGCCTGTAGACAACTATCACCCCAAGTCGTGGGTGCTTAATACTGCAAACTGGGTTCTTTCCAACATTTGGTTCCCATATCTGCGACCAAACTTTATCAAGAGGCGGGCTGAGCAGTGGGTGAGTCAATTAGTAGACATGGAGGACGCCAACACGGACTACATAGATCTTGCCCCGGTCAATGCGTCGATGAACACCATTGTGTGCTACATCCGAGATGGACCAGACGCGTTCAGCGTCAAGAGACACATTGAACGATTGGACGAGTGTCTGTGGGTCAACAGAGAGGGCATGCTATGCAACGGTACCAACGGCGTTCAATGCTGGGACACTGCCTTCCTGATCCAGGGCGTGTTTGAGGCTGGGCTTCAAAACGACAAGAGATGGCGGCCTATGCTGATCCGGGCCTTGGAGTATTTGGACCGACAGCAAATTCGTGATGACTGCGTGGACCAAGAAAAGTGTTACCGGCAACCCAGGAAGGGAGGGTGGCCTTTCAGCAACAGAGATCAAGGCTACGGTGTCAGCGACTGCATCTCAGAAGCACTAAAGGCCATCATACTGCTGCAAAAAGTGGGCGGGTTCCCAGAGGTGCTTCAAGATCAGCGTATCTTTGATGCAGTGGACACGCTCTTGTTGTACCAGAACGACAATGGCGCCTTGTCATCCTACGAAGCACGCCGTGCCGGTGAATATATGGAAACACTCAACGCGGCGGAAGTATTTGGCCGGATCATGATCGAGTATGATTACCCCGAATGCACGACAGCCTGTGTAACAGCGCTCTCACTGTTCAAGAAGCACTGGCCCAAGTACAGAAACGCGGAGGTCAGTCTGTTCATCAAGAGAGCAACCAATTGGATCAAGGGCAATCAGCGGATCGACGGCAGCTGGTACGGCAGCTGGGGCATCTGCTTCACCTACGCCACCATGTTTGCTCTGGAGAGCATGGCCAGCATTGGTGAAACCTATGCCAATAGTACCATCTCGAAGCGGGGCTGTGACTTTTTGATATCCAAGCAGAGAGCCGATGGCGGCTGGTCGGAAAGCTACAAGGTAAGGAACAAGAGGAGATTTGAACCAAGCTTCACAGTCACTGCCGTTTGGAACAAGCTAACACTGCGCGCAGAGTTGCGAAACAATGGAATATCACGAGCACCCGACTGGCTCTCTCGTGGTGCAGACCTCGTGGGCTTTGATAGGCCTGATCGAGGCCGATTACCCCGATGTCGAGCCGCTGAGGAAGGGAATCAAGCTGATCATGGGGCGGCAGCGGGAAAACGGCGAGTGGCTGCAGGAAGCCATCGAAGGCGTGTTCAACAAATCGTGCATGATTTCGTACCCCAACTACAAATTTACCTTTACGATCAAGGCCTTGGGTCTGTTTGCCAAGAAGTATCCTCGTGTCAGGGTCGATTGATGCACCAGGATTGTGGCGATAGCTCTGTCAGTAAATAGTAATTTTTTTCAGCAAATAGTAATTTTAAATGTTCGAAGGCGTTTGAAGCGAATGGTGGTGAGTGCGCGAGAAAGCAAGCGCCAGGCCAGGCGAGAGGCAAGAGGAGGCAAGAGCGGGGTGAACGTTCTAGCATGTTCGCTGGCGGACGGACCAGACGGAAGGCGGAACATGGAACTGTCTGCAGCGGCTGGCTGCTGCCTGCGTCGGCCGGCAGGGGCGAACGAGGCCTGCTGTGCTTGCCTTGGGCTCTGCACTTCGGTTTGAACTGTTGCCTTGGCAATTCCCAATTCCTCGAGAACACAGAATACAGCTTTTCGAGTCTTTAAGGACTAAGCAGTGCCCCTACAGCCCAGTGGCAATCCGCATTGCCCGATACTTGCTCGGATCGGCCGACTTTAACTCAGACAGTCTTGACTCGCAACCCCGATGTCGCACATTACCCAGGCCGAACAAGGCTTGAAATCTTTACAAGCCAGAAACTGGGAGGAGGCTCTTCATCGGCTCTCCAAAGCTCTGCTCGTCTCGGCAAACCCAGCATGGCTCCTGGCTCGATCCCGGGCGCTAGTCGGCCTGAAACGATATCAGGAGGCTCTCGACGATGCCAACCTCGCTTTCCACGCCGCTTTTGACAGAAACAAACGGGACCTGCTGATCGAGGCTCAGTACCGCCGCGGCGTAGCGCACTTTCGCCTGGGACAGTACGCCAACGCCGACTGCTGCTGCATGTACGCGATGCGTCTGTGCAAGGGCCTTCCTGCCGTCGAAAAAGAGGACCCCAAACTGGACCACGTCGATGAGGATGGATTCTGGACGGAAACTCTGCAAGATGCCAAGCGAGAGGCGGCCGAGGATCCCTCGGCCAAGTCCGAGGGACTGCCATTCATGGTCCCGAAAGCGCCTGCTCACATCAACGACTGGCGGAAAGCGAGCACGATGCGAATCCAAAGTCTCAACGCCATGGAGAAGCTGCCGGCAGATGACGCGGCGCGAAAAGTCACAGTCAGCTTGAAGCCTCCACGCAAAGATCTCGTTGATTTGTCGGCGGCAGAGGCGGGGTCTGGGAACACGGCCGACGCATCGGTCAAAGTATCGCCGCAGCTTGATCTGCCGAAAGCTCCTGTTGTGCAGGACTACCAGACGAATGATGTCATCAACGTGTCCGTCTTCAGCAGGGGCGTCAACCAGGAAGCGCTGAAGGTGGAATTCCTTCCAGATCATGTGCGACTGAACCCCATCGTCTACCCTGATGGCGAGGAGAAGGAGTGGACGCTCTGGCTGTACTCGCAGATTGATCCGGCCGCGTCGTCTTATACGGTCACGCCGAGGAAAATTGAGCTGCGTCTTGCCAAGAAGCCAGCCGGCAGGTGGCCTCGGTTGATCAAGGAGGAGTCTGTGGATCAAAAGGTCGAAACCGAGAGCCAAGAGTAAGTTGGTTTTCTTTTTTCTTTTTTTTTCTTCCTCTCTATCTCCTCTTTGTCCCTTTTCTTTCTATGCTTCCCCTTTTTCTAGGGCAAGGTAAAAAAGCTAAATTGGTTGTGTCTCAGGCTGGAAGCCTTCAAGGCTGCGAGAAAACGAGCAATAGAGTCGGCAGCCGCGCATGAAGCAGAGGCAGCCGCCAGCAAAAATGCACCGGCCACTGCACCGGCCGCGGCTCCTCCCAAACCGGCCGGGCCTGCATACCCGACTTCGTCACGCACAGGGCCCAAAGACTGGGACAAGATCGCGGTAGACGACGACGAGGAGGATGAAGGTGGCGTGAATGCGTTCTTCAAGAAGATCTACGGCAGCGGGACGGACGACCAGAAACGGGCCATGATGAAGAGCTTCACCGAGAGCAACGGCACGACACTGAGTACCGACTGGACTGACGTGGGTAGCCGCACCGTGGCGACTAGCCCGCCTGATGGGGTGGAAGCAAAGAAGTGGTAGGTAGATTTTCTTTTTGAGGGGGGTAAACTGCGTACTGGCATTGTGCAGGATTCGCGTCAAGGATAAGTCACTCCTGTTGCGAGGCAAAGAGACTGTAGGAACGGGGAGCGTGGAACACATGTTTTCTCTGCGCGAACAGACATTCCATTCATTGATTCATGGACTTGTGAATTTACGGTCCACACCAAGGGACTGAAGAATTGGTTGGAGGTAGCCTTTCGCTGAGTTAGGATTGTCACATCATGGATGACAACGCTTTTACAAACAAAACGTGATTGTTTGGCGTGCCCCATGGACGATGGTGCTTTATGGAGATTTATGCACACGGTTCAACAGCGGCGACTTAAATGCTTTGCTATGTATCATCTCCTCGCTCCGTCGCGATGCAAACCCGTGGCCATTTTTTATATTTTTTTTTTTTTCCCACACAACAACGTGCGAAGACACACTACACTACGACGAAGGCCACCCCTCCACACTCGGGTCCAGCTCCCTCACCCTGCTCAGCACATGTTCATACCACGCCCCGCCGCGCAGGTCCCTCCGCGCGGCCTCGGGCGTCCACGGCTCGGCACTCCCCCTGTACATGTCGGCGCGGGCGTCGGGGACATGGGCCGCCCGGCTGAGGAAGTCCTCGGCGGAGATGTA
>SRQA01000362.1:0-24784 GCA_018360365.1 Claviceps citrina | reverse complement strand
TAGGGTGTCTTTAAGCCCTTTATTATTTATACTAATTATAAGAGCCTTAAGTACTTTATAACCCTTAAAATTATAACTAAGTATTAGGCTTACTAGGCTAAGATACTCTTATAGTATTATTACTACCTATAGTACTAACCTATATAATACTAGTAGTATACTAATATACTCTCCTAATAGGGCTAGGATAAAGTAAGGCTAATCCTATAGTATAGCTACCTCCTTTAACCTTTATTTATTTAGGCTATTTCTATAGGTAACCCTAACCTCTTTAGTACTAATATAGCACTACCCTCTAGTAACTAAGTTTTTTCCTCTCCTTACCTTTAAGCACTCTAGGATATAATAGTTACTTATAATATAATATACTACTACTACCTTACTACTATTTATAGGAATATATAATAATTCCCTATAAAGGCTAAGATAAGGGAGTAAATTATAGACTATAATATTAGCGCTTATAAGGTGCTTTAGTTCTATAGCTAGATATAGGTGCCTTAATAGAAGCTATTAATAACTACCCTTATCTAAAAGTACTATAAGTTACTAGTAGTAGGCTATCTAGGTTATAACACTACCTTCTAAACCCTTTAGTAATAGTTCTACTAGGCAGGCATATCCTAGAATATTACCTGCTATATCTAGAATTATTACTACTATAGTAGCTATAAGAGCTACTAGCAGTAGTAAGGCCTCCTAAAACCCCTCCCTATTCCTAACTACTTCTAGTCCTAGATCTTAGTTAACTTTATAATAGGCCTGCTTATATATAAGCTAGCTAATCCCTTTTTCTTTATAATAATTATAAACTACTTTTCTAAGTTTATCTAGCTTAAGGCTATAACTAGTATTTTTACTAAGGCATACGCAAAGAGGTTTAAGATATACTAGTAGTAGTTTTGTAAGTTCCTTACCTTTATTATTACTAACTATAGCTTAGACTAGCTAAGTAAGTTCTAGACTACCTTATACTTAATTATTAAGACTAAATAATTGCTTTTTACCTCCTATTACCCCTAGACTAATAGGAGTATAAAGTAAGCTAACTAAAAGGTATAGGCTATCTTATATTTTTATATTTCCTTCTTATAGTTTAATTAGCCTAAGCACCTAGTAGCATACTAGCTTATGCTTAATAATTAGGCTTTCTTTATTACTAGCTTTAGTCTAAATTACCTACTTTATAAATATAATATTAATCTAGTCTAAGTCCTTATAAACCTTACTCCTAGTGCTACTATAAGCATAGGATAGGTAGCCTAGTTTGCCTTATAACTTTAGAAGGCTTTTAAGCTAGCCTAGGTAGCTATTACCTTTACTTAGTAATAATAATAAAATAGTATAGCTACCTTTTATTACCTTATAGAGTAGTTCTAGGTTAAGGACTAGGTATAGCTTTCTTTTTATTATATTAAAACTAATTACTCCTTTAAGAAGCTAGACTAAGTAATAGCTAAGTACTATATTATAGCTATCCCTATACTACTAATAGTTTATCTTAATATACCCTAGGGTATTTACCTTATCTTTTATATTAACCTTATTAAGCGCGCTACTACTAATCTACTCCCTAGCTAGCCCTAGTATAATATATGCCTAAGGCTTATATAAGTATAAAATAATAAGAATAATAAGCTTTATAAGAAATACTAGGTTAAGAAAATGCTAGTAGCCTATAATATATAGGGCTATAGGTACTATTAGGATATCCTTATTAAATAAGTAGGATACTTAATACTAATATAAAAGCCGCTTAAGAACCTAATAAATATATAGGCCCTAGTAAACTATAAGGTAGAATAAGGTAGTGTATAATATAATAATAGTCCCTAATAGGTTTTTAAATAAGGTTCTCTTATAAAGCTATATATATTTACTACTTAGGGCCTAACTTACCCTAAATTAGTCTTTTTTTTCCTTTCTTTTACTTACTTTTCTTCCTCCCCTACCTTAGTAAACCTTATATTAATTACTAAGTAACTTTAGGGATAGCTTATTATTATAAGGGTTAGGGGAGGGGGTATTATACTATATTTAGAATAGTGCTATTAAGATTACTTATATATTCCTCTTATCTCTCTCTTAGTAGTATTAATAGCTCTTTAGTATATACCCTTATAAGGTATATTAGGAGTATTAAGGGGTATTTAGTAATTCCTTTACTTATAAGCTAGGCCTATAAGATTACTATAGTAGCTATATAACACTCTATAGTATTACTATTTGCTTCTCTATAGCCCTTTATATAGCTTTAAAGGATTATATAGTATACTACTAGTAGCTAGCTATAGCTTAGGCATTCTACTTCTTTTATATAAATAGCATACTTCTAAGCTAGGTAAGGGGTTAGACTAGTAGCTATATAATACCCTAGATAAGGGCGCTAGGGGATATAAGAAATAGGTTAGTAACTATATTACTAGGTAGTATAAGCATAACACTCCCTATAATAAGTATATTATTAGTAGGTATAGTAATAGTAGGGGCGTTATAAATAATCTAAATAGTAACTAAAGCATACTTAATATAGTAGTATAAGTTAGTAAATCTATTACCTAAGGCATAGAATTTAGGTATTAAAATAGTAGCTATCTAGATTTACTAGGTCCCCTTATAATATACCTCTAGTATAATAATAGCGCGGCCCCTAGCTATAGCTTATATTAGGGTTGATTTATTTGGCACCCAGCGTAGAGTCGGCGGCACCTAACCTGTGGCTCGGTAGCAGAAGACGCCGCTATCGGATGTTGTATGGCGTGCACACGTAATCTAAGATAGACTTTGCCCTAGTGTGCGAGAATCCACTTAATTACCAAGACGCACACATTAAAGCTATCCACGCAATTAAAGCTATCGCCGCTATATAATTAAAGCTATCGCTACCATGTAATTAAAGTTGCTTGCCCTTATCTACGCTGCTGCTATAGAAGCCTTTTATAATAAGCCTTTTAATAGCCTTAATGCCCTTAAATCCGCGCTTAAAGCTACCTCTTACAAGCTTAGATTTGCCCTTATAGTCCACAAGAGCTATCTAAATGCTATAAATTTATTACAAATTATAATGTATTATACTAAAGGGCGTAGATATAGTGCTTATAAGGGCAAGACCCCTTAAGCTTATAAGCAAAAGAACACTTCCTTATAGATAACGTAATGCCTTTATAAGCTTACTATTATTATTAATAATAGTGTTTTTTACCTAAAGAGGCTAGATTTAGTAATATCTTATAATTATAAGCTTAGTAGCATTACTCTTGCATAGGTTTAGCATAGTAAGCTACAGAAGGTTAAAGATAGTATTCTTTAGCTTTATAATATAAGGATCTTACTACTTTAAGTTCTTATAAACCTATAATCTACAGACCCTAAGGGCATAGAAGGCATCTTATAATATAATATATATAATATAATTTAAAGGTATTATTAACGCAAACTTAATAGCTATATAAAGGTTAAGTAGCTTTATAACTAACTTTATAATAATCCCTTATATGCCTTTAAGGACTCTTAAAGCCCTAATAGTTAAATTACAAGGCTTCTTATTATACTAGTCTTTAGCCTTACGCTTTTAAAGGAAAACCCTAATCTTATGCTCTTTAACACTATATATAAGATAAATTAATTTAATATGCCTCTTTTTAATACTTATAGCGTTATATTAATAAAGAAGACCTTCTAATTTGCTACTTACTTTATAAGTAGCAAGATAAAGGCTAACTTTAAATAAGTAATTAAGGCTATTAGAGAGCTTATTACTACATATAATATTAAAAAGCCTTGTATTATTATCACAGACTGCGATTTAGCCTTACTTTAAGTAATTAAAGAGTACCCTAGCTTTACTAATATTTTATATATTCTTTACTACTAGCATATTAATATAAATATACTAGCTAAGTGCAAGTAGTACTTTCTAAAGGCTATATTTAACCCTATAACGCGAAAAACCCTTTATTACCCTGCCTTTATAAGCTTCCTATAGGCTTAGAATAGCCTAGTAAATTATAAGATAGAATTTAAATTTAATTAGTAGCTTTAGTGTTTCTAAGAGGCAGGGAGGTTTCTAGCTATAGCAGTTAAATATATAATAAAAACCTAGATTAACCCTTAGAAGGAGAAAATTATTAGCTGCTTTATTAATTAGCACTATTATTTTAGCTATATAACTATATTTATTATAAAGTCTGCAAACACTACTGTTAAGAGGTTCCTTTAGGGTAATATAAGTAATTTAGCCTTTGTTTTTAGCAAGCTTTAACTCTTCTAAACTACTTAATACGCAGCTATTTAGACTCACAAGGCGGAGAGGTTTAATAAGCTACTAAATTATACTTAATTACCTTATTATTAGCTAATTCGCGATCGAATTTCCTACGTAGTGTTATAGCTTATAATTAACAAAGAAAGGGCTCTTAACCCTAACCCCTCTAAAACGCCTAATATGCCTTGCCTCCCTTATTATTATATTACAGCCCTAGGGGTCCTCTATAAGCACTAATTATAATAGTAGATTTATAATAAGTAGCCTATTAAAGAGGAAGAAATTAATATATATTAGTAATAATACTACTAGGGAGCTTTAAAAGACTCTAATTCACAGCTAGGACTTTTTAACCCTACTATTATTAAGGCAAAAGGCAGGCTAAAAAGGTCTTTTAGGTTAGAAAAAAGTAATAATATCTCCTAATCTACCTGCTAAGATCCCTCTTTATTTAAGAGAGTTAAGGTAGCTAAGGTAGCTAAGGCTTAGTAGGATTATAAGACTTTAAACATATTAAACGCTCTATTTTTAACCACGCCTCTAATTATAATAAAGACTTTAATAACTATAATAGCTATTAGGCTTTAAAGGCTATAATTAGGTAATATATATAAGCTAGGCACTATATAACTATAGGCATATCTTAGGGCTCTAGATTAAATTAAAGATATTAATAATAACACAAATAAAGACGCGGCTAATAAGGGTAATAAGGCTAATATAGCTAATAAGAATTATAGTAATTATAATACCTTAGGCTAGGAGTAGAATATTATATAAATTCCTAAGGAATTTAAGGGTAATATTAATACTTAGATTAAAGGCAAAATTATAGCAAAGAAGGCGTTTATAAAGGTTAAGAGAGAGCTTTTATAAATAGCTTTAAACTAATAGTTACCTTATAAATAGCTTTAATTATATATGTGTGTGTGTGGCATAGTCGCGACTGTAAGCCCTATGTAGGGCTGTGGCCTTAGATAATAACTACGTGGGTTATGTGTGAATTACTATAGAACGCTAGTAGCGGCAGTCTTCCGCCACAGCCAGCCACAGGTTGGGTGCCGCCGACTCTACGCTGGGTGCTAAATAAATCGACCCTTATATTAGGGTGTATATAGTATGCCTAATATAAGGATTAGCTACTAGTATATACATATCCTATACGTATTTTTAGCAGCCTTTTTAGTAGCTCTTATATAACTTCCCGCAGGGACTATGCTTATAGTTTAGTCTGCCTAATTAAATAATAATAAGAATATACTAGATATAGGGTAGGTTAATAGTTATAGGCATAGTATTACCCTCCTTATTAAAGTCTTTTTCTATAATAAACTTGCCTAGGGCTTATGCTTAGTACTAGTATAAGGGCAGGATATTACCTTATATACTAAGAGGTAGTTATAAAGGCTAGTATAGCGCGCCTAGGGGAGGCTATAGTAGCTATAGGTATATATAAGTAGCTAGGGTAAGCAGGGGCTGCTTGCTAATATTCTAGAAGCTATATAGGGGAAATAATGCCTAGGCATAGCCTAGGTAGTATAGTAGTAGTAGGTATTATAGTAGTAGTAGGTATTATAGTAGTAGTAGGCCTTAGAGTAGCTATAATATAGTAAGTAACTAGGCATAGGATTTAGTAATATAAAATAAGCTTAGAAATAATAATAAGTTTATAAAGGGGTAATAAGTAATAAAATAAAAACTCTTTATAATAAGGGGGATAAAAGAAAATAGTTAGTAGGACTTTAGGGGCAGATAAGATAAGGTTTTTATACCTCTAATAGGCGTCTAATATAGTATTATTTAGTTTAGGTGTTACGCGCAAATAATAAGAACTATAGGTTTTTATAATACTAGCTAGCTATACTAGCTATTAATAACTTGCTTCTTATACCTAATACAAGCGCTTTACTCTAACTAAGTACTAATATTAGGCAGGTTACTTAGACATAGTCTAACTACTAGTAACTATTAATAGCCTATATCTTGCTTTTATACTAGCTATTTAGTATAGTATATTATGCCTATACCGTGCTTATTATGTTTATTATATTACTTATTTACGCTACCTAGTAGGGTTTATAGTTTTATTTAGTTTTATATCCCTTTATCTTAGTTTACTTACCTATCCCTAGACTATCTTCTTAACTTACTAGTCTAGTGCCTATTCTAGCTAGGCTAGCTTACCTTCCCTAGTAATGTTTATACTTATCTTCTAGTAACTATAAATATAATAAGAATGTTTTATTTATTAATTTACTTGCCTATAGCTTTTTCTTACTAACCTAGTGCTTTTATATAAGTAGTATTTACATAGCATAGCTACTGCCTAGGGCAGAAGGCTATGTAATAGTATTAGGCTTTACCTAATATAAGGCTAATATAGGTGTATATTAGTAGTTATACGCACCTTGCCTCGCGCATAGGGCTTATATATAATAATAGGGGGGGTATTTGTAGCAAGAGTATAAAGGGGGCATAACAGGGTCCTTGTATTACCTTTCCTTCCTTTCTCTTTATATCTTTTAATAGCATTCTAACGCCTATTAGCAGTAGCAATAGGGCTAGTCTATAACACTAACTTATATAATGCTAATAATATACTCATACACTCTTATATTAAAGCTAGGATAAGGTAAGGCTAATATTATAATATAATTACTTTTTTTAACTATTATTTATTTAAGCTATTTTTATAAATAACCCTAACTTTTTTAGTATTAATATAATACTACTCTTTAGTAACTAGGTTTTTTTCTTTTCTTATTTATAAATACTTCAAAATATAAAAGTTATATATAATATAGTATATTATTACTACCTTACTATTATTTATAGAAATATATAGTAATTTTTTATAAAAGCCAAGATATAAAAGTAAATTATAAAAGAAAATTATAAACTATAGTATTAGTGCTTATAAGGTATTATAGTTTTATAAGTAAATATAAGTATTTTAATAAAAGCCTTTAATAACTACCTTTATTAGGAAGTATTATAAGTTACTAATAGCTAAATACTTAGGTTATAACACTACTTTTTAAAGTCTTTAGTAATAGCTTTACTAAGTAAGTATATTTTAGAATATTACTTATTATATTTAGAATTATTACTACTATAATAGCTATAAAAGCTATTAATAGTAATAAAGCCTTTTAAAACCGTTTTTTATTTCTAATTACTTTTAGTTTTAAATCTTAGTTAACTTTATAATAAGCTTACTTATATATAAGCCTACTAACCCCTTATATCTTATAGTAATTATAAATTACTTTTTTAAGTTTATTTAGCTAGAGTTAAACTAAGGATATTGAAGTAAGAGATTAAGTAAGTTATAGTATACTAAAAAGTAAGTTATAATAAATAATAGTTTTAATTCTTACTTTTTTTAATTTTATAAAGGAATATATTTATAAAGTTATAAGCATTATATACCTTACTATAAGTCTAGTATTTATATATTATTAATAATTTTATTATATACTATAATTTTATTATATAATATAAGTTTAATAGAGGCACGCTTATGCTAATAGACCTTATTAGCTAGGGGCACCCTCCGTGGCCTTCTAGTCCTAGTATATTCTTATTATTAGTTATAATATTCTCTATAATATTCTCCTTTATAAAGTTTAATACAGTAGCGGGTAATAGTGTGCTAGTATTAAAAATAAGGATAGTATTTACACTTATTTATTAATATAAATTACTAAATAGTTTATAAAAATAGTAAATAATAAAAACACTTATAAATCTTACTAGTAAAATATATAAGTAATTTATAATATTCTACTAAACCTAAATATTATATACTATTTAAGTATCTTAAAAGCTTGCTTAAGAAGTAATTAATTTAATATATATAAGTAAGTTTTTTTTTAAATAAATATTACTTTTTTCTTTTACTTTATTTTAATAATAGTAGCTTATATAATTTTAATTAGTAGTATACTTAGTAATATACTTATAAAGAAATAAAAGATATATAGAATTTACTATAATAAACTAAGTATAATATTTTTTCTTACTATTACTAATATATATTATATATAACTAAAGTAATTACTTTAAGTTATAAATCTTTTAAATAAAAAGAAAAAAGTAAAGAATAAATAGTAAAATAAAGTAATACTTATAGTTACTTTCTCCCAAGAAAGCTAGGTCTTTAATAATACTTTTTACTATAAGGTAATAATATAATATAATTTATTAAAAACTACTAAAGTAAATATAAATAACCTATAGGTAATTAGTAATAATATTATAATAATATTAGGTAATAAAGACTTACTATTTTATACTACTTATTTAAAGTAGTATAATAAATATATTTTATTAATTCTAAATAAAATAACTATTAGTAATTGTGAGGTGCGGCTCCACAAGACAGGCTAACGCTAGACTACCTAGTAATGTCATATGGAATGCCTAGCTAATACTTACGGCTTGTATATACTACTAGTATATTTAGTAATATATACACACTACTTTTACTTAGTAAGCTTAAGTTTTTTTATAATATAATATTATTAATTCGTACACCAGCGAATTAATAACTAAAGGTATAAGAAATAATAAGCAATGCGCGCGCAAAAAGGAAGTACTAAGATTTTAGTTAACGTTATTAATATTACTATCTAGCTAGCTAGGTGGGAGGCCTTTTAGTAGTTTTTAATATATATAAAGTTATAGGTTACGTGCCTAGCGCACTAGCTACCTATCTAATGCGAGCTTAGATATAGCTAATTAGAATACACTAGGTCCACGTTAACCTAACCTATTATATTAATATTAACACTAGTACTCTTCTTTTTTTATACTAGAAATTAATATAATATAAAAAGCCTTTAATCCCTCCCTACTAAATATATTAAATACTTAGCTAATTAAATCTAATCCCTTAATTAGATTCTTACATAAAGTAATAAAGGAAATAGTAATAATTATTATAATATAATAGGTACTAATAAGTATAACCCTTAATATACCTAAAATATATATAACACACTATAGTTATAGCTAAAGAAATAAATATAGAAGTTACTATAATTATACACACTATAACGCTACTGCTTAAGATTTATAACTCTTAATAAAGGCCTTTGTAGGCTTGTAAAATTAAGGTTTATATATCTTAATAAGGTAGCTACTATTATAAAGGTTAAAGTATATATGCTTCTTATAATAACTTTTATAATAACCCTTTTATTAGGTCTTATAGCATTCTTTTTACCTAACTTTCTATTTTAATTACAATCTTATTTATGTTAATAAAAGTCTTAAGCGCTTAATTTAGTAAAGTCTTTATTATTATATTAGCTAGGTTATTTTTACTATTAATCTAGCAGATCTTAAAGATTTCTTTATATTTATATAATTATTAAAGAGCTATAATATTAATTATTAATTACTTCTCTTTAGTAGTGCTAAGCTTAATAAGGCATTTATATAATAAATTCGAATCTATATATAGGATTATTAGGATTTTAGGTAAATTAAGCTAGTTTATAATTATCTTAATAGTTATGCTAATTATATAGGCTATATTAGTACCTTAAACTATACTATATAATTTAGAAGCAAGGGCGCTATATATAACACGCTTACACTTTATTAAGCTATATATAATACTATTGCCTTTTATTATAAATTAAGCCTTACTAAAATCCTTATTTCTAATTATAATAAGGTATTTAATCTAAGAGCTAAAGTCTTTATTATTTATAAAAGATTTATTAATAAAGATAAAGAGATTTTCTTTTTTAAGGTTAATTAAGATATAATATAGCCCTTAATCTAGGTAGTTTATTTATTACTAAAGCCTTTTATTAAGGAATTTAATATTCTTATTTATAAGATCTTACCTTTATGCTATAAAAAAAAGGTTAAAGGCTGCTTTAGGTTAATAAATTATAGTAATATATGCTTTATAAGCTCTTTATTAATAATATTTCTCCTAGCGCTTCTCTAGATTTTTATTAATAAGTTAAAGCTTACTAATCTGCCCTTTTTAGTAGAAAGAAATAAAGGGATTAGTATTAAAAGTAAGCTTATAACTATTAAAAATAAAAGAGAGGTTTATTATAAGTTTCTCCTTTAGTTTGGCAAGGAATTTAGTAGCTTATACCTTGTTTTCTTTATAATTAGAAAATAGTTAATTAGCTAAGATAAGGGTATTATTAGTTTATATATTTATAATACTAAATTTATTAGCGGAACTACTAATAAGGAAGCAAGGGTTATATATAAAAGGCATTATAAATAGCTTCTTATAATAATACTTCTAATATATTACCTACTAATATATACTAGCCTTAGAAATTCTATAAAGAGGCTTAATAATTACTATAATTATACTAGGAGAATACTAATCTTTAACTTCTTTAGGTAATTAGTATAGGATCTTATAGTTAAGGCTTATAATAAATTAAATATAAGCTTATATAATATCTTATAACTTAATAAAGATATTTCTTTTTATAAGTAAGGAAGCTAAAGTTATAATAAACTATTAACTTACCTATTAAATTATAGAAGCCTAGGTTAAAATTATTTGCTTACTAGTATTATTATAAGCTTATACTATAAGTTATAATTTTTTATATAGTACTAGGGTGCCTTTGCCTTTAATTTTATTTATAAAGTAGCTATTAAAAATATATTATATACTATGTTTTTTAGTATTATAAATCTTAAGTTAGAAAACCTCTTACTAGAGTAAAGCATTAAGTTCCTTTTATTAAAATACCTTAAAAAGTACTTTTATAGTCTTTATAATGCCTTACTAGTAAAGTTAATAAGTAAGGGTAAGATTTCCTTTTTCTTTTATAATAAGAAACGCTTTAGTAAGTAAAGTGCCTTAAAGTATTAATTTCTTAAAGTCTTAGTTAATTAGAGGGGTCTTATATAGTCTGCCTTTACTATATTTAATAAGCTGCCTTTTAATAATATTATTATTAGGAGGATTAAAAGTAACTTTCTTTACTAGTTTATATAGTTAGTTATTATAATTCTCTTTCTTCTTATTAATAAGTAAAGGAAGAAGGGTCTCTTTATTAGCTATAATCTCTAGATTATCTAAATTATATAGGAATAGCTTTATAATAATAAATCTAAATTTTATTAGTCCTAAAGGTATTTCTACTATATAGGTTATGCCTTTTATAGCTAAAAGTTTATAAGAACCTTACTAATTACCTTTCTTACGCTAAACCTATACCTTAAATTATAGTAGGATCTAGTAAGTTAGAAAAGTATTAGGCTTATTATAATAAGTAAGGGCATTACTAATCTAGTGTTTAGTAAGTAATTTATAGGCTTTATAGGTAGCTTTATAAATTACTTTAGCATATTAAATAATAGAAAATACTAGTAGTAAATCTTATAATAGTTATAAATATACCCTAAATATAAGGAGTATTAGAATAAGGCTATTTAGGCTAGTAGAGTTATTAATAGCTTTTATAGCTATTTAAAGAAGGTATTCTTAATATATATAGTCTTTAAGTTTACTTTTAATAATACTATATATATATTAGAGAGGAGTATAATATTTTTTAACCTTTCTAATACTATTATAAGCTTTTATAGGGACTTTATTAACTTTAATTACTAATCCTTAAGTATATTAATAAAATTTAGCTAATATAAAGTTTTTTCTAGTATTATAAATAATTTATTTAGGCAGTCTAAGATAACTATTAATCTAATAAGCTCTAATAGTATCCTAAATATCTTTAGTAGTTTGCTTTTTTAGCTTAAGGAAGTAGGTAGTTTAAAAAGCTATAGTAGAATCTATAATATAAAGGACTAGCTTACTATTAATTTAGAGAATATTAATAATTATCTTATAATTAAAGTTATAGTTATCTTTTAGTATAAACTTAAATTAGCTAGGGCTTTTACTATAAAGTTAATATTACTTACAAAAGCTAGTAATTTTTTATAGGATCTTTAGGTTAAATTCCTTACTAGCTTTATAAAGGACCTTTTATAGTCTTCTAATTAAAGGGTAACTAAAATGTTAATAAAGCTAATAAAGTTATGTTTTTATAAGGAAGAAGGTAACTACTATAGTTAGCTGAAGATCCTACTATAAGTAACCTTATTATTAGGTTATAGGGATCTTTTTAGTGCCTTAAATTAGTAGATTCCTTAGGTTATTAAGCTTTATATTTATATAGTTTATATTAGTAATTAAGAATAAGAAGGGTATTACTATTAGTAGTATATAGAATTTAATCTCTCTAAGCACTATAAGAACCTTTAAAGAACTTAATAATAATACTTTTCTAGCGCTAAAAGTAATATTATATTGACTTATAAATTAGTTAATTTATAGCAAGGGAAATAAATATAAAAGGGCTTAGGCTTAAGTAATACTAATTATAAAGACTCTTATAGCACTAGTATTAGGAGGAATGCCTTTAAAAGTCTCTTCTAAATAGTATGCTTTTATAAGGAAAATATTATTAAATTAAGGCTTTTTATAAGGATTACTATAGTAAAGGGCGTGTTTAAATAACTAGTTTTAAAGTATCTTAAGCACCTTACTACTATTAGGAATCTTTATTAAAAGTATTAATCTCTATAGTATTGTAGTAGAGAATTATAAAGGGCCTGCAGGAGAATTAAAGTAATGTTTCTTCTTAGTCTTATTTAATAAAGCTATTAATGCCTTAGTCTTAAGGATTAATTACTTAAGGTTATTAGAATTACTATTATTATTATTTTTGCTTTTAATATAAGCAAGGAATTACTACTACTTTTGCTTAGTTAGCTTACTATAATAGAATTTAAATTAATTCTAATACCTTTATAATGCTTTATATTCTTTAGTAAAGTGTTTTGTAAACTAGTACCCTTACTTCTTATAAATAAAGCAGCAGCCCTTATAATAAATAAAAAGCCTATATTATTACTATTAGAAGTTATAATTCTTCCTATAGTAATAATTAGTATAAAATATAGTATTAGGGTTAGCTTTAGCCTTTTTTTAATAAAATATACTACGCTTAGTAGTAATTCTTTTAGCTTACTTTACTTTAATACTTTTCTAAAGCTTTAATATTAAGTCTTTATATATAAAGGGGCTATTATAGGCTATAAGGCTATATTTAGGGATATTATTAATAGTAGTAAGAAGCGTGTTTTATATATTAATCTTATTATTTATATAGCCTCTAGTTTTATAATAAAGTAATATAATCTTATTAAAAAGAAGGTTAAGGGCCTTAAGTATACTTTTTTTAGGGTTTTCTCTTATTACCTTATATAGTATAATTATATAAAGATTATTATAATAAAGCTAAGTAATATTAATAGTTTTAAAGTAGTTTTTAATAAATTTAATTATTTAGTTAAAAGTTATGCCTTTACTAAGGAGAAAGTCCTTATAATATATTAAAGCTTTTCCTTTAAGTATTATAAGAAATACCTTATAAAAGAGGGACTCTAGGAGATTAATTTACTTATAAAGGGCTTAGAAGGTCTTTAGCTTATTATTAAAGAAGTTATATATTTCTTTACTATACTTTTCTTTATTAAAGTAAATCTTATAAAGGTTTATAATCTTCTATAATACTATTACTAGGTCTAATTCTAGTAGATAGTAAAGTAAAGAATAAAACTACTTATAAAATCTTTAATAATAAAGGTTATTATTAGGTATAATAGTATATTACTACTATTCTTATTAAGGAATATCTTCCTTAGGCTTTTATTATAGTAGTAAATTTTATATTTAAGCTACTTTGCTACCTAGGTTTAGAACTAACCCTTAAGGCTATTATTAAGTAAGCTTATAAGGTCTTTTATTAAAGTCTAGAGGACCTAGGGGAGCTAACTAAATAGTTAGTTTTAAATTTAGAGAATACCCTAGGTTTTATAAGTTCTTATAGGCCCCCTAGCTAGAGCTATAAAGGCCTAGGGGAGCTAGCTATTAAGCTAGCTTTTATTTAGGTATATAAAGGGGCTTATTAGGCGCAAAGCTATAACCTAGGCTATAGAGGTTTTTATATGCCTTTTTATTAAAGACTAGGAGGGCAAGGGGAGCTAGGTATTAACCTAGCTCTTAGCCTAGGATATAAAGGAGATTAGTAGGCCTCTTATTAAAGTTAAGTAAGCTTAGGGGAGCTAACTATTATATTAGCTCTTGCCCTAAGCCTTAAGGAAGCCTATAAGATACTACTTTTACTATAGGTAAATATTCTTACTAATTTATTATACTACTTATAGCGGGAGGTTAGTCTAGTTTATAAAAGCTTCTAGTAAGGCTAGGAGAAGTAAGGGAAATATTACCTAGTCCCTACTAAGGGTTAAGTTAACTTCCCTAGTAATAGTAATCCTTTAGGTTCTAAGAAAGCTTATAGTTACTTATAGGGTTACTTTTTATTATAGGATTTAATATTATTAGCTAGTATTAAGAGGATTTAAGAAGCCTAATTTTATAGGGTGTTTATAAGGGTCCCTTATAACTCTACTAGTTTATAGGTTATATTATAGGGAAGGTAATTAAAGTAAATAAAAAAAGAGAAGAATTCCTTATAAGGTAAAGATATAAATAATTCTTTAGTGCTACTCTTTATTATATTTAGAAAGGTAATTCCTAAAGCTACTAGTATAGGGTGCTATAGTAAGAGGGAGGATAGTTACTATACTTACTTACTAAAGATTATAATCTTAATTATAAGGGGTATAATAACTTTTTATTAGGATCCCTTAGTCTAGTCTTAGCTTATATTATTATTATAAGCTTACTAGTAATAAATATTTAGTCTAATAAGAAATAAATATTATGTTTTTATAAGAAGTTATAAAAAATATAAATAACCTTAGTATTCCTATATTTAAAGGCTTCTTTAGTTTAGTTTATAAATTAGTCTCTAAGCTTTTACTAAAAAAGCTTACTAAAGAGGTCTTTAGTCTTAGCTTCTATAATAAAAAAAGCAATTTAGCTATATATTTTAGCACTTATAGCCTTGCTAAGATTAAAATCTACTAGGTTAAGCTTATACTAGTTTATTATAATTACTCTTTTATATATTAATAAAACCTAAGGGAGTTCTAGGATCTTATTATTAAAATTAATAAATTAGGGGCTTTATTTACTTATAAATATATATTATATTTAGTAGTAAAGAAAAAAGAAATCTAAGGGAAGTAAAGCAGGTAATAAAGCAAGTAAAGGGGTAGAAATCTATAGTAGTTATTAGCCTAGACTAATAGATTTAATTAAAGGGCTTAATAAATCTTATAATTAATAAGAGATATAATGTTTTCTCTAATAAGTATTTAAGGCTAAAAAGAGGAAAAATCATACCTATTAAAGTAAGTAGTATAGTACTATAGCAAGCTTCCTTTCTTAGTATAAAATAGCTTTATAAATAAACCCTAAAAAGCTTCCCTAAAGGGGATAGATTAAATCTATTTATAATTACAAAATTATCTCTTTCATATTACTTCCTTTATTTAGTAGGATTAACTTTACTAATTTTGTAAAAATCAGCTACTATAAGCGGAAACTAGTGTCTTATAGGATATATGAATCTAGCTAATCTATAGTGTAATTACTACTAATTAGTGTTAATTTATACACAGGCAAATTAATAACTAAAGGTATAAGAAATAATAAGTAATATATACGTAAAAAGGAAGTACTAAGATTCTAGTTAACATTATTAATATTACTATCTAGCTAGCTAGGTAGGAGGCCTTTTAGTGGTTTTTGTGATATGCAAAGTCATAGGTTACGTGCCCAGCGCACTAGCTACCTATCTAACGCAAGCTCGGATGCGGCTAATTAGGATGCACCGGGTCCACGTTGACCCGACCCGTTGCGTTAATATTAACAAATATATACCTTTTTACTATTACCTAGCTATAATATTTCTTATAATTCTTAAGCTTTAACCCTAGTTACTTAGTAATAAAAATAATACTTATAATAAAATCTATAACTAAATTAGGGAATAATATATACCTTATACCTTTTAAAATACTACCTATAGTATTATATAATAGTTTAAGCCTAACCCTAATAAAGTCTTTTATAAGCTAAGACTTTAAGACTACTAAATAAGCTATTTATAAGTAAATTATTTAGCTTAAAGCCCTTAAATAAGTTTAGGAGTAAAAAAAGAAATTATTTTAAAAACTTAGTATTTATAAAAACCTGCCTAAATACTAGTAATATTATAATAACTTCTTTAATAATAAGAAAGAAGAAGTTAAAGTTAGGAATATTATAAAGCTTACTTATTTAACTAACTTATAGAAATATAAGATCTAAATTAATAACCTAAACTATACCTTTAATAAAGCAAAACATAAGTATTAATATAATTACTAGAAAATCCTTTTTACTTTTAGTAATATAAAATAAGTTTATAGGGCTAAATAGAATTAATTTATTAGTAAGAAAACTAAGAACTAGTAAGATTACTTTACTAATAGTTAGGGTAGCTTTTAGAAATAAACTCTTATACTACTTTAAGACTTTACTAATTATAATACTTAAATTACCTTATAGCTTAAGAAAATATACTAATAAAACTAGTAAAGCTTTATAGATTTTAGTATTTACCTTAACTTCCTAGAGAATTATCTAAAAATAGTAAGTAAAAAGTCCTAGGCCCTTACTTTCTTTATAAAGCTCTAACCTAAACTATAAAACTATATAAATTTATATACTTTAATTACTAGTAAGACTTATAAGAAAGTTATATAAATTATATAATAATTTTAGGAAGTAATACTATTTTTTAAAAATAAGTAAAAAGCTACTAATTTCTAGGATTATAACTAGTAAAAAGGATAGTAATAGAATTACTAATTAAAATACTTATAATAGTAAGCCTCTAATAAAAGCCTTACTATAAAACCTAATAAAGAAAAGGTTTATAATAAAATAAATTAACTAGATAACTAGCGCTATTATAATTATAATAATAATAGTTATATTGCTTACTACTATAATAAGCTAGTAAAAGACTAAGAAAACTACTAGTAGTAAAGGTAAATACCCTAGCTTTTACTACTAATACCTAAGTACTTATACGATATAAATTTTTTATTTTAGTATTTATAAAGAGGCAAAATATAACTAAAACATTTATAAATCTAAATAATTACTTTAATATTAATATTATAAGTATTAATTTTATATAATAATAATAATTATAAAAGGCCTAAGTAATAGCCCCTTTTCTTAAGGCTATAAGGAATTTTATAATACCTTAATATAAAGTATATTATATATTACTTTCCCTAAAAAACTTAAGGGGTTAAAAAAAAACCTTACTATTAACTATATTACTATTAATAAGGACCTAAAACCTGAGGTAAGCCTTATATTAATTAAAATATATACTTTTATAAAAGAATAATTATACTTATTTTTATATAGTTAAGAGTAGTAGTTTAAGCTTAGTTAAAATAAGTTAAAGATTTTAACCTCCTATTATTTTACTAAGAAATTATAATAAAAAGTTATAGTATTTACTATAAAATCCCTAGATAGCTTTATATCCCTTAAGAATAAAGAAGTTACTAATACCTTTAGTAGTATTAATAATATTTTTAATAAACTCTAGGAGTTTTAAAATATATTTACTTTTAATAAGGCTAGATTACTATTATTTTAAAAAGAAACTAAGTATGTTATTAACCTTTTTTTAAATTTAATACCTTTATATAGCTTAATTTACCCCCTTTCCTAAGTAAAACTTAAGAAGCTTTAGAAATATATTTAGAGTAACCTAGTAAAAAAGTACATAAAACCCTTAAAAAGCCTTATAAAAGTGCTAATTTTTTTGATCCCTAAGAAAAATAAAATACTCTAGCTTTATATAAATTATTATAAAATTAATAAAATTATACTTAAGAATAACTATACTTTACCCCTTATTTTAAAGATCCTTAATTATTACTAGGGTACTAAGTACTTCTTTAAGATTAATATTAAAAACACTTACTATTAAATTTTAATAAAAGCTAGTAATAAGTACAAAACTACTTTCTAAACCTATTATAAATATTTTAAATACCTTATTATACTATTTAGCCTTATTAATACCCTAGTTATATTTTCAAATTATATTTACTAAGCTTTTTATAAACTAATAAATACTATTTATATAATATATTTTGATAATATTTTTATTTTTTCTAAGACTTAGAAAGTATATATAAAATATATTAAGTGTTGATATCAACGCAACGGGTCGGGTTAACGTGGACCTGGCGCATCCTAATTAGCCGCATCCGAGCTCGCCTCGGATGGGTGGCTAGTGCGGCGGTTACATAACCTATAACTTTGCGCGTTATAAAAACTACTAAAAGGCCTCCTACTTAGCTAGCTAGATAGTAAGATAAATAATATTAACTAAAATCCTAGTACTTCCTTTTACACGCATATTACTTATTATTTCTTATACTTTTATTATTAATTCGCTTATGTATAAATTAACACTAATTAGTGGTAATTATACTATAGATTAGCTAGATTTACGCATCCTACAGAACGCTAGTTTCTGCTTATAGTAGCTGATTTTTTATAAAATTAGTAGAGTTTATCCTACTAAACAAAGGAAGTAATATAAAAGAGATGATTTTATAATTATAAATAAATTTAATCTATCCCCTTTAGGGAAGCTCTTTAGGGTTTATTTATAAAGCTATTTTATACTAAGAAAGAAAGCTTACTATAGCACTATGCCGCTTGCTTTAATAGGTATAATTTTTCCTCTTTCTAGCCTTAAACGCCTATTAGAGGAATTATTATATCTCTTGTCTATTACGAGATTTATTAAGCCCTTAATTTAATTAAATTTATTAGTCTAGACTAATAACTATTATAAATTTCTACCCTTTTACCTACCCTACTACTTGCTTTACTATTTTTCTATTAGATTTTTATTTTCTTTACTACTAAATATAATATATATTTATAGGTAAACAAAGCCCCTAATTTATTAATCTTAATAATAAGATCCTAGAGCTCCCTTAGATCTTAT
Source organism: Claviceps citrina (assembly GCA_018360365.1). Classification (NCBI taxonomy): domain Eukaryota; kingdom Fungi; phylum Ascomycota; class Sordariomycetes; order Hypocreales; family Clavicipitaceae; genus Claviceps; species Claviceps citrina. Next base: position 5,509 of record SRQA01000362.1, on the reverse strand, counting down.
TAACACATAGAAAAGTAATTATAGCAAACTAGTATAAGCTTAACCTATTAGATTTTAATCTTAGCAAGGCTATAAGTACTAAAATATATAGCTAAATTGCTTTTTTTATTATAAAAGCTAAGACTAAAGACCTCTTTAGTAAGCTCCTTTAGCAAAAGCTTAGAGACTAATTTATAAACTAAACTAAAGAAGCCTTTAAATATAGGAACACTAAAGTTGTTTGTGTTTTTTATAACTTCCTATAAAAACATAATATTTACTTCCTATTAGACTAATTATCTATTACTAGTAAGCTTATAATAGTAATATAAGCTAAGACTAGACTAAGGGATCCTAATAAAGAGTTATTATATCCCTTATAATTAAGATTATATTCTCTAGCAAGTAGGCATAGTAACTATCCTCCCTCTTACTATAGCACCCTATATTAATAGCTTTAGGAATTACCTTCCTAAACATAGTAAAGAGTAGTACTAAAGAATTATCTATATCTTTACCTTATAAGGAATTCCTCTTTTCCTTTATTTACTTTAACTACCTTCCCTATAGTATAACCTAGGAATTAGTAAAGTTATAAGAAACCCCCTTAAACACCCTATAAGATTAAGCTCCCTAAATCCCTATAATACTAGCTAGTAGTATTAAATCCTATAATAAGTTATAACCCTATAGGTAACTATAAGCTTTTATAGAACCTAGAAGATTACTACTACTAGGGGAGCTAACTTAACCCTTAGTAAGGACTAAGTAATATTTTCCTTGCTCCTCCTGCTCCTACTAGGAGCTTCTATAAACTAAACTAACCTCCTGCTATAGTTAGTATAGCAGATTAGCAAAGATATTTATATATAATAAAAGCAGCACCTTATAGGCCTCCCTAAGGCCTAGGGCAAGAACTAACATAATAGTCTGCTCCCCTAGGCCTTCCTAACTTTAACAGGAGGACCTATAAAAACTTCTAAGACCTAGGGCAGGCCCCGAATTTAGCACTAACTATTTAGTTAGCTCCCCTAGGCCTTCCTAACTTTAATAGGAGATTTTATAAGCCTACTTAATAACAGCCCTAAAGGTTAGTTCTAGACCTAAGTATTAAAGCAGCTTAGATATAGGATTTGTTACTATAATAAAGGCCTAAGGGAAACATTCCTTAATAAGAATAGTAATAATATACTACTACACCTAATAATAACCTTAATTATTAAAGATCTTATAAGTGTTTTTATCCTTTACTTTACTCCCTAATAGAATTAGATCTAGTAATAGTATTATAGAAGATTATAAACCTTTATAAGATTTACTTTAATAAGGAAAAGTATAGTAGAGAGATATATAACTTCTTTAATAATAAGCTAAAGACTTTCTAAGCCCTTTATAAGCAAATTAACCTCCTAGAGTCCCTCTTTTATAAGGTATTTCCTATAATGCTTAAAGAAAAAGCTTTAATATATTATAAGGACTTTCTCCTTAGCAAAGGCATAACTTTTACCTAAATAGTTAAATTTATTAAAGACTACTTTAAAACTATTAACACTACTTAGCTTTATTATAATAACCTCTGTATAATTATACTATATAAGGTAATAAGAGAAAACCCTAAAAAAAGTATACTTAAGGCCCTTAACCTCCTCTCTAATAAGATTATCTCTCTTTATTATAGGACTAGAGGCCATGTAAATAACAAGATTAACATATAAAACACGCTTTTTACTATTATTAATAATATCCCTAAATATAGCCTTATAGCTTATAATAGCCCCTTTATATATAAGGACCTAATGTTAAAGCTCTAGAAAAGTATTAGAGTAAAGCAAGCTAAAAGAAACACTACTAAGCGTAGTGTATTCTATTAAAAAGAGGCTAAAGTTAACTCTAATACTATGTTTTACACTAATTATTACTATAGGAAGAATTATAACTTCTAATAGTAATAACGTAAGCTCTCTATTTATTATAAGGGCCGCTGCTTTATTTATAAAAAGTAAGGGTGCTAGTCTACAAAGTACTCTACTAAAGAATATAAGGCATTATAAAAGCATTAGAATTAATCTAAATTCTATTATAGCAGGCTAACTAAGCAGAAGTAATAGTAATTCCTTACTTATATTAAGAGTAAGGATAATAATAGTAATAATCCTAATAACCTTGAGTAATTAATCCTTAAGACTAAGGCAATAATAGCTTTATTAAATAAGACTAAAAAGGATAATTACTCTAATCCTCCTACAGGTCCTTTATAATTCCTTACTATAGTATTACAAAGGTTAATACTTTTAATAGAAATCCCTAATAGTAATAAGGTGCTTAAGATGCTTTAAGACTAGTTATTTAAATACGCTCTTTACTATAGTAATTCCTATAAAGAGCCTTAGTTTAATAATATTTTCCTTACGGAAGTATGCTATTTAGAAGAGACCTTTAGAGGCATCCTTCCTAACACTAGCGCTACAGGAGTCTCTATAGTTAGCATTGCTTAAGCCTAAGCTCTTTTATACCTGTTTCCCTTACTATAAATTAACTAATTTATAAGTTAATATAAGATTACCTTTAGCGCTAGAAAAGTATTATTACTAGGTTCTTTAAAGGTTCCTATAGTGCTTAGAGAGATTAAATTTTATATACTACTAATAGCAATACCCTTCTTATTCTTAATTACTAATATAAACTATATAAATATAAAGCTTAATAACTTAAGAAACCTGCTAATTTAAGGTATAAAAGAGATCCCTATAACCTAATAATAGGGTTATTTATAGTAGGATCTTAAGCTAACTATAGTGGTTGCCTTCTTTCTTATAAAAACGTAACTTTATTAGCTTTATTAATATTTTAGTTACCCTTTAATTAGAAGACTATAAAAGGTTCTTTATAAAGCTAGTAAGGAATTTAACCTAAAGATCCTGCAAAAGATTACTAGTTTTTATAAGTAGTGTTAACTTTATAGCAAGAGCCCTAGCTAATTTAAGTTTACTTAAAAAGATAACTATAAGTTTAATTATAAGATTATTATTAATATCCTCTAAATTAATAGTAAGCTAGTCCTTTATATTATAAATTTTGCTATAGCTTTCTAAGCTACTTGTTTTCTTAAACTAAAGAAGTAAACTACTAAAAATATTTAGAATACTATTAAAGCTTATTAGATTAATAGTTATCTTAAACTGCCTAAATAGATTATTTATAATACTAGAAAGAACTTTGCATTAGCTAAATTCTATTAATACGCCTAAGGGTTAGTAATTAAGGTTAATAAGGTCCCTATAGAAGCTTATAATAGTATTAGAAAGGTTAAAAGATATTACGCTCCCCTCTAACATACATATAGTATTATTAAAAGCGAACTTAAAGACTATATATAGTAAGACTACTTTCTTTAAATAGCTATAAAAGCTATTAATAACTCTGCTAGCTTAAACAGCCTTGTTCTAATACTTCTTGTGTTTAGGGCATATCCGCGACTATTATAGGATTTACTACTAGCGTTTTCTATTATTTAACGCGCTAAAGTAATTTATAAAACTATTACTAAAGCCTGCAGATTACTTGCAAAGCGCTAGATTAGTAATGCCCTTACCTACTATAATAGGCCTAATACTCTCCTAACCTACTAGATCCTACTATAATTTAAGGTATAGGTTTAGCATAAGAAAGGTAGTTAGTAAGGTTCTTATAAACTCTTAGCTATAAAAGGCATAACTTATATAGTAGAAATGCCTTTAGGACTAATAAAATTTAGATTTATTATTATAAAGCTATTCCTATGTAATCTAGGTAATCTAAAGATTATAGCTAACAAAAAGACCCTTCCTCCTTTACTTACTAATAAGAATAAAGAGAATTATAATAATTAATTATATAAACTAATAAAGAAAGTTACCTTTAACCTTCCTAATAAAAATACTATTAAAAGGCAGCCTATTAAGTAAGGCAAAGGCAGACTATAAAAGACCCCTTTAATTAACTAAGACTTTAAGAAATTAATGCTTTAAGGCACTCTACTTACTAAAGCGTTTCTTACTATAAAAGAAAAAGGAGATCTTACCCTTGCCTATTAACTTTACTAGTAAGGTATTATAAAGACTATAGGAGTACCTTTTAAGGCATTCTAATAGAAGGAACTTAATACTTTACTCTAGTAAGAAGTCTTCTAACTTAAGATCTATAACACTAAAAAACATAGCATATAACGCATTTTTAATAGCTATTTTGTAAATAAAATTAAAGGCAAAGGCACCCTAGTACTATATAAAAAACTATAACTTATAGTGTAAGCTTATAATAATACTAGTAAGCAAATAATCTTAACCTAGGCTCCTATAATTTAATAGGCAAGTTAATAGTTAATTATAACTTTAGCTTCCTTACTTACAAAGAGGGATATCTTTATTAAGCTAAGAGATATTATATAAGCCTACGTTTAATCTGTTATAAGCCTTAACTATAAGATCCTATACTAATTACCTAAAGAAGTTAAAGATTAGCATTCTCCTAGCATAATTATAGTAATTATTAAGCCTCTTTACAAAATCCCTAAGGCTAGCACGCACTAGTAAGTAATGTACTAGAAGTATTATTATAAGAAGTTATTTATAATGCCTTTTACATATAACCCTTGCCTCCTTATTAGCAGCTTTATAGATAAATTTAGCATTATAAGTATGTAAACTAATAATACCCTTATCTTAGCTAATTAACTGTTTTCTAATTAAGAAGGGAATAAACTATAAGCTACTAAATTCCTTACTAAACTAAAGGAGAAGCTTATAATAAACTACCCTCTAATCTTTAATAGTTATAAGCTTACCCTTAACGCTAATTCCTCTATTTCTCTTTGCTAAAAAAGGCAAATTAGTAAGCTTTAACTTATTAATAAAAATCTAAAGAAGCGCTAGGAGGAATATTATTAATAAAGAGCTTATAGAGTGTATATTACTATAATTTATTAACCTAAAGCTATATTTAACCTCTCTTTTATAGTATAAAAGCAAGATCTTATAGATAAGGATATTAAATTCCTTAACAAGAGGCTTTAGTAGTAGATAAATTACCTAGATTAAGGGCTACGTTATATCCTAATTAACCTTAAAAGAGCAAATCTCTTTGTCTTTATTAATAAATCCTTTGCAAATAACAAAGACTTTAGCTCTTAAATTAAATACCTTATTATAATTAGAAACAAGGACTTTAGCGAGGCTTAATTTATAATAAAAGGCAATATTATTATATATAGCTTAATAAAGTACAAGCGTGTTACACATAGCGCCCTTGCTTCTAAATTATATAGTATAGTTTAAGGTGCTAATATAGCCTATATAATTAGGATAACTATTAAGATAATTATAAACTAGCTTAATCTGCCTGAAATTCTAATAATCCTATATATAAATTTAAATTCGCTATATAAATGCTTTATTAAGCTTAGTACTACTAAAGAGAAGTAATTAATAATTAATATTATAGCTCTTTAGTAATTATATAAACATAGAGAAATCTTTAAAATCCGCTAGATTAA